>VXAZ01008129.1:271415-363588 GCA_013399875.1 Gymnorhina tibicen | reverse complement strand
ATAACGTGAACCTGTTTTCCCTTCCCCCCCCCCTTTCTTTTTTTTTTTTTTTTTTTAATTTTTAATTTGGGAGCCCTATAAGTAATTTTGGAATGTATGGGAAGTTTTATATGTATGGAAAGCACAGCAGCTAGTAAAGAACTTGTTAAAATGGACAAGTAGACTAAAGCCACACAGGAATAAGGGAGATGGTTAGCTAGGCTGACTATTCACAGGATGCTAGTACAAAAGAAAATGGAATTTTTGGTGAGTTATATCAGTGAGAACAGGCTTCATGGTAGCACCACTCTTTAAATCCACTTGGGTGCTTATTTTGTGAGGCATTTTAACGAGAATCGAGAAACTTTCTGCAAAGCACTTTCTAGAGCAGAAATCTGTTGAATAGCTGGAATTTTAAAGTTCTACACATAAATATATTACATATCCATCATTTTACATACACCACTGTATGTAGGATATGTCAGTATCACATATATATATCTTGCACGGATACCAAAAATTTGCACATTTTTCCTAATATTTAAGCTGTTTCAATGGTATCTTGAAAAAATGGCATCCAAACATAGAAGGAAGCTAATCAGCTGACTTGTTACGTGACAGACCCAGAGGCAACTCCAAAGCATCAACACAACTGCCTGAGGAGACTGCCAAGGAGCCAGCTGCTGCTACTGGAAAATCTTCCAAAGCTTTGCATCTGTGTCCTGTTACTGCTGTCCAAAAAAAATCCACCACAGTAAACAAAACCAATAACAATAATAGTAATAATAATTAACAAAAAAAATTCAAAAATTCATTTTTGTTGGGAAAAACTCATAACAAGTTATATAACACACTATATGCATCAGGGCAAGCTGTATCTTTTCTCCCAGATATTCCTGTACTCTAATCATGCAGTGTGTTGCTCCTGACTTGCCTCTAGTGCCTTCCATGAACTTACAACATCTGAGCAGTCAAAACGTTAAGGAAGCAATTCAGGAACCCAATCATGGGTGTGTAGTGGCATTTTAGACACCTAGATCCCAGCTGCCTGAAGGACACAGGTTGTGTCGATAAGGTTGTGCAGATGTTTAAGATCGCTTGAGACTGTTAAATACAGTCCTCTCTCAAATAGCGCTCATGTGCTTTAGCAACAACAGGAAAGTTGGACTTTATGCAGGATAGTTTTACAGGATTTAGAAGTGAAAATAGCTCGCTTCTTGGTCTGCTCTTGAGTTTCTGGATTAGTATAGTTGCAAAATGTAATTAGACAGGATAAATACCTAGATGGGATTCACTTGTTCTACCTATTAAGCAATAAATTCCCTTCTCTAAATATAGGAGTGGAAATTCAAGCAATTAGAATAAAGTCCTTTCAAAGAATGCTTTTGCAAATTACCTCAGGTTGAGTTTGTTACTACTAAGACTGACAGATAACCTGATAGTTTTTTCACTATCATCCTTCAGCAATTATTGAAATAGTTTGAATGACGAATGATCAGTCACTGAATGAATACCCAGAATGTTGCCATGGGATATGCTGAACAGGTTCTGGGTCCTTCTGAAGGTACCTGTGATCTACAGCTGTGCAAGACTCAGCAGTGCAGTATTTAATCTACCCCCCCGTGTAATCCTTAAAAAAAAAAAAAATCTATCAAACCAAGCAAATATGACCAAAAAATAAAAATCCACATGAACAGAAAATATACTCATGTGGATAGTTTTATTTTCCTCAAGTAAAGTAGGTTCTCTCTTTGTGAAGCATTGTCTTTTCTTTATATTGTGAGAAAGCCAGACAAGATTAAAGGACGAACAAAATCTGTGGTGTACATGAAAGAGAGTTAAGAGTACAAACACATCCTCACAGAAAGTTCAAGAATTTTTTAAAGTTTAAGAAGAGGATTTTTCCCTGTGGAACACAGAGCTAGAAAAATGTTCTTGAGTTACAGGTTGCTCAAAGAGAACATTTACTTATGCAAACGTGGCCAATTCTGTTTCATGAGGTTTAAAAGCTGAGTCATGAGTCTGCAGCACATGGAGATGAGGGTTCTAGATGGAAACATGTCTGGCTTATTTTGGATCAGAAGTCTCCATGGGGAGCCTCAAAAATGTGAGGCAGAGTGTCAAGCATCTGAAAAAGCCCACACTCGTAACATTGATTAGGATGAGAGTCTTTATATTAGGTGCTTTAGGAATAATCTAACCAATCCTTTAAAACCAACAGGAAATATGAAGGATATATTTCCTTGGGGTTAAGTTTCCTGTTTATCACTTTCTCCTTCCATATGGAGAGTACAGGCAACTTTCATAAATGGCAGGATCTAAAATAATTCCCAAGTTAAGCTTTTTAAAAATTTAGAGGTTTTATGCAAACTGGATTAGTTTTAGGTTTTCAAATGCTAACTCATTGAATGATTTATTCTAAACAAGAATATCCTTTTTCTTCGCCCCAGATGTTTGTAGTATTTGAGAAAGGGTTTTAAATGAGCCTTTTAAAATACTGCAGTATGTTTCTTGAAGCTTCACTGTGAAGCCTGATGAGCGGAGGAACAGTGATTAATTGTAGTTTGCTGTCTTGCATTCCAAAATAGCAATTTTCCAATTTAAATCTCTTGTATATTTTTGTAAGAGTGTAATTTATATTCTCCCTCCTGTGACTTCCCAAGTTAAGACACGATTTAGATATAATTCCACAATATTAGAATTGGGGAAAATGAAGCTCTTTTGACTGAATATTCAAGCAAAGAATATGTTTTGGGCTCTGCCATAAATCACGCTTGTCAGACCCTTCAAAGGAATTATTCTGTACCACTACCTTGTCTATTATTTAGAAAGCACAGACACTGAACAAGATAATTCAGCAGTACTGTATCTGATTTACATATGGTTGTCTCCGTTTAATCTAAGGCTTTAAAAGCACTATCTATTTTCAATTTAACTTCAAAATTGTTAAATTTTATTTTGATTGCCTCATAATTGCACTGCATGTGCATATTTAGAGCCTTTTGGGCTTCTACTCAAAGACGATCTGGGGGTTTGATGATAACTAATGAACCATGGCAACCAAGTGGTGCTGAACTCTTACATTCAAGACACATAACTCACCATGAAATTACTGACACTTTAGGTTAGGCTGCTCTCTTGTTCTAAACATTTTTCAGGAAATTTCCTAATGGAAATCTTCTATGGAACCAAGAGACTAATTCACAACAGACAATCAAGCATAAGGAAGCAATCTTCCAACTTGTTCCAGAATTTTAGATTTCAACTACGTTTTAATAATACATTAATTCCCAAACCTTCCACTGGACCCTCCATGTCAAAAAGTTACCTATGAACCACTTTCCCATAGAGATACTTTTCATTAGAAATGTTTGTTTTCAAGTCATTTATATTAAGAAACATCACATTTTTATATGGCAGATGGAAACCTGACATAATTATCTGTAAAAATAAACTAGTAAGTGAAATCCAGCTGAAAACCTAAGAATTTAAATATGCAACTATGGTGTAGAGTTCTCTGTTTCCAAAGTTTAGAAGATATTATTTTTATTTCTTAAATCACTATTTATAAACCGAAATATCAATTTGCAAAACAAAAAAATAAAAAAACACTAAAAAAAAAGGAGAAAAAGGTATGAAAAATTAGGAGTTGCTCTACATAGGAAAAAGAAAATCATTGCAAAAACAGAGATAGATTGAGATTTAAGACAATTCTTACTGTAGCATTTTATTGAAAGGGAAAGATGAAAACAGTAGTACCCACCAGCTGGAAAGCTTAAATTAGGAAAATACTTTAGAGAATGTGTTGAGAGTATGTATATGACCTGCATAATAATGATTAGGGCAATTGTCCAGGAATTACCATTTAATTATTTATTTTATTTAAGAATTAAAGACATAAAATTTTTGTGTAAAAATTGAAACTTGTGCTATGCACTGCCCTCTAAAATTATAATTGTAGCAAGACAGAGACACTTAAGCGAAACCATTTTGTGAAATCAATACAGGTGTGGCAGAGTATGCTTCAGACTGGACTGTACAGATTATTTGGGTCCATACATAAACACAGGTTTGGCTAAAGAACCTGGACACCTTCAGGGCTTAACAATAACCTCATCAATTTGCTTTACACCAGCTGGATTTATTAGTATAAATTGTAGTCACACCTTTGATTCAGACTCATAAATCCATTTATTAGCACTTCAGTCTCAGGTGATTTAAACACTAAAGCAAAACTCAATGGGATTCAGGCACCTGAGACACATAAAACTGGAAAAAATTTATTCTACAAGTCGATTTTGATAGCCAAATAAAAGTTTAAAGGTGATTCAAGAAACACAAGTAGGATTTTGCAAATATTTAAGTATTTATTATTAAACCCACTGGAGTTTCGTTCTTTTAAAAATCTCACGGTATCTATAAGCATGTTTAAGTCCATAACTATACTGATTTTTCTCTCTCCCCCTCTCTCTATTCAAAAATATAGGAAGGCCTGAAGTGGTTTCCCACTCAGAATGATTCACCTCTGTATGTAATGATTGTTATTTTGTAATAAGCATTAATAAACCCCAAGAGAACTATTTCAAGGGCTTGTAAAAATAATAATAAAAAGCAAAGATTTTCCTTTGGAAAGCCCAGACTGCACCAAACAGCAGAAGTTTCAAGTTTAATTCCCAGCTTAGTATTTTAACTGCTGTTCTGTATAGTCAATGGCCTCACTGTACATCTTCAGGACTACATTTTTACATTTTAAAAATGCTGCTAAACACTACTTTTTGGGGGTGGGTTGGTGGGGATGGGGGAGGGGGGAATTTTTTAAACTATTTTTAACACTTTTTGGTGTAGCCTCTTTCTTCTGTATAAAAGCCAAGCCCCCTTATTTAACACAGGGAAAAAGCACAACTCAGTTCTTTCAGTCACTGAATACTCCTCTTTTTTAACACATGCTCCCTTGTGACAGAGGCTGCCTCACAAGCTCCCTTGTTAAAGTGCTGGCCCTCTGTTAGTCACCGTAAGCTATGGAAATGCCACTAACTACTCCACTGGTTTCTGTTCTGTAAGTAAAATGTCAATTCTCTGCACCTACACGTGTTTCTGATATGCATCAAAGGGGTGCTAGGAGCCTTAGCAAAGATATTGTTTTGTTTAGAAAAAAAATTAAACTAAGTAAAGACATCATCTGGAGAGTCTGCTTTGACATTTTTAATTTTCTATGAAGTGGACATATGTATTTGCATCATGAATACATCTAACTTTGAGCAATCATTAGCCAAATAGGGATATGCCTCCAGCAGAAGCAATTCCTTACTGTTTGTCTGTGTCATAGCACAATGCAGTGACATCTGAATGTCCCCACCACTACTGTGGGCAACAGAGGCAAGAATTATGGTTTTCCTTTCACCTTACAAAAAAACCCAAATGTATCTGCATAAGAAAAATTAATTACACTGACAAATCAAAAAGAATAGTGAAACATGTATTTGTTGGTTGATGGAAACGTAAAATTAAGCAAAAAACCATGAATGATTTCTTTCTTGAAAGCTTCAGAGTATACCTTCCACTAGCAGCTTTGGGAATCTTTTCTGTACCGTTCTAAAACTGGTAAAAAATGGATGCAACTTTGCAACACAATTTTATACAGTAGTATCCAGTTCAGTCCTGTTTGGTGTTTTCAGGTGAAAGCATAATCCAAAAGAACTGGCCACCAAAATAAACAGAGCAGAAAAGCAAAACGACAAAAAGGTAAGGTATATGCATCTAGCAATTATTCCTGTTGACCAAACCTCAAAAGCAATATGGGAATTTTTCCTAAAGAACAGTCCCTACCCGTTTATGCAAATAGACCACCTGTGTGCCTGAACCGATAGCTGCGGGAATGTTTTTTTTGGTTGCACATACTGTTTTCAATCTACACAAAAGATACCTCTGTAGGCATGGTGTGTGAGCTCACAGCTCAAACAGGTGAGTGTAACCAGACTGATCCTCCATGGCACTGAAGATCTATATACCGTAATATAAACTTAAGCATCTGTCACAGGATACAAAACCTTCATGGTAGATACTGAAGGAAAAAGCAATTTTTCCTGTACTTGCTACAGCTCTAAATCACTAATGAAAGAATACAAGGGAACAATCTTGCTATTGTATATCAAAAGAGCTTGCTGTCTGCTCCTTGAAAGGTTTGGATATTAATAAATTCTGAAGTCATAGGTAACTAGACAAGCACTGTATAGAACTTCAGTCAGTGCCTTCTGACGTCAAGGACTTTCTTGATAGCGATAATTAGCTTTAAAATATTCCTCTGAGATCATGAGATTCAACACTTAACTGTGATGGCTTCTGTACTGCACATGGCAGTTGTTCAGGGCAACTGGAAGTCTACTCCCTGAACAGCCACAACCTACTTTTTGTTTCAGTTTGATCAACAGAGTGGTTGCCAGCAAAATCCAAGTTACGTATTAGCATAAATATATTGAGATCTGAAAGGGCTGCTATATACAGCACATGTAAATTATTTACATCTAGTCAACCCAAGTGACTGCAGACATTGTAAGAAGCACAGCTGCTGCTGGTGCTAGAACCTTGAAGCTGTTTCTTAATATGAATATTCATCATTACACTCTTAGAAGACTGTAGGGGAAAACATAGTCAATAAAAGTATATTCTGTGTTTTGTAATCAGTAAACAACGTAAGCAAAATAGTATGTGGAGGATATAGAGCAGCTGCTCTTTCCAAATGAATGCCTAATTGTGAAATATTTAGACCTCAGCACTATGATTTCCTTAACAATTCTTTTTCTTGTTAGGGTACATTGGACGTCCTTGTGCTTTATTTAGATTTTCTTTTTTTCTCCTCCACTCACATGTTACCACAGGGTCTAAAGCAAACAATCATGGAACAAGGGATTCAGATAATATAACTTCACAATCATGACCTACATTTATACAATGCTTCTTACCCCGGGGCATCCCTAGACACCACAGTTACAGCATATGTGGGAATTTCCCACCGATAAGCAAAATATACTTACGGCATAGGTAATCCATTTGCCACTGACACTTTGGATTGATGGAGAAACCCATAATGTGTGCACCACTGTTTGACTCCTGGCCCTCAGGCAGAAGAGTGGTTTGAGCATGGAGTGCAGCAAAGTGCACTTTGGAACCCCAGCAATGAACTCTATAATATTATGCAAGTTAACATTCCAGAACTTAGGGCTTGTAGTCAAGAACATAAAGCACATATGGAAACGAGATTTCCTTGCAGCACAGAGGCTATTCAGTAATTGTGACTGCACAGGTAAATTCCTAAAACTGTGTGTAGTCCACATGTAATCCAGAGTAACTCATCTCAGGGATGCCAGCCAGCAATAGACATTTGCTTTCACGGCAGCACCTAAAAAATCTCCTCTATAATGAGAACTCTCATTCTTAGAACTCACTGTGCCTTTGAACATTCCACTCTTGGCCTTCATAAATACAGTGACCATGGATCTAGCACTTTTTAATAGCTTCATTCTTGTTCATTTCATATTGTTTTTCAGAAAAAGATTTGGTCTGTTTAAATTATACTCTGTCCTAAGAAACAAATACAAGCAGTTTTATCTGTGCAACAATAAAAACCATAAATTTTACTGTTCCAAATACCTTCTAAAGCCTCTGCAGGGATAAAAAGGTGCTATTATTTCCAAAACCACTTTTATTTTCAGAAAATACATTATAGCGTTTAAACAATTTTTTATAGATCTGAGTGAGAGTGCCTAAACATCCCAGCAACAAATTAGAAACATAATCTTTCAGCAAAAAAAATTAGGATGCATATCTTCTTGTCATTCCCCAAAAGAGAAATGTGCTTATATAACTTCAGGTATTGCAGTGATAAGGAATTTTTATTTATATTTGTAGAATGGAATGCGATTCCTCGACATTCTAAAATATGAAATTCAAAAAGTCTTATATGTATGGTCATAACTGCTGCATGAATCTTCCCAGCTGAAAAGGTAAAATCTGTACAGCAAGGAAATATTAATGCCCACCAGGTGTAGGAGAAGAAATCTCGACTGAGGTGTTGAACGTCTAAAAGTCAGCTGATCTCAAAGCACAACCACCATTTTTTGTACTGAATTAGATCACCAGTTTTTATTTATAAGGAATCAGCAACTATTGTCACCAGAGACTACATTCTGAAAGACGAAGCTCTTGTGTTATTAATATTACTGGGAGCTCCTCTGATAATGCAAATATCCAGTATATGGATATTTACTGGACATAACTTAGCACCACAGATTCACCTCTTGCAATTTTGTTCTCCTAAATCCTATCCACATATAAAGGTCATGAAAAAAATCAGTATATTGAAAGGTTGTACAACACAAAAAGTTGTACAATACTGTTGGAGTGAGAACTCCTCTGGATTCAGGCCCAGAGGAAAATCTAGGTACAGGGATTGAATTAGGGCCTATGGACAAGCTGAGATACATGAAGTCATACCAAAGAGAAGTACAAAAATAGAATTTTAGCTTTTAGTAGAAAAATATGCTAAGTGCCTTAAGTTTTAAAAGCTGCAGAAAAGAGACCTTATACACAGTTTCTCCTGCAGCAGTCTTGTTTTTCACAGAATTTCTCTACTTCAGACAAAACATAGATGGAACTATACTGCTCACATTTTTTAGATGGTGTCTACATAAACAGAAAATATTGATAGAAGCAAAACACGCAAATCTGAGTAATCCCTGTGTAAGGCTTATGTAAAATTATGACTGTTAGAATTAGAACAGGATAGGTTAAAAAAGAACAGCTAGAGTCGTCACCCCAAGACAGTCGTGTACCTCTTCTATTGGATAATTAACAGATATAGTGAGTGTTTCAGTAAGTTTGGAAATCTCCATCTTGAACTTCTAAAACTGGGACAGCTTGCTGTTTGCCTGCTTCTGCTGCCGCTGTTGCTGCCTGATTCTCGTGTTTAACCCCTTTGAGCTCTGCCTTCAGAGAACTGGGGAACTACAATAAACAGCTTCGGCAGAACAGCGGCTCTCTCTGCTGTTTGGCCCCGGCCGGTTTTGGGAGGCCTCCCGTCATTAAGGTCAATACAATACAACTTTCCTGTACTTTCTACTAAAACTGTTTACAAAGAAAAAACAGAGGGACACAGATATAAAACAAGACAGAAAGGGGTTGGGGGAGAAGCTACAAACAAGTCAACTAAATGTTCTCGGCCACTTTTTTGTTTTTCCTGTACTTACTAAATGCTTCAGGCGAGCTTCCCTACTGTACAGATTCCAACACACTTGCCCATTCAATGGACATGTTGAGCGTCACCTTCTGGGTCTTCAAAAGTCAATCACACAACCCCACTGCTCTTCCCATCATGCTGGGAGTGACCCTTTGTTCTGGCATTACTCCTTATGCCCTAGACAATGAATTTCTGACCTGCACTAAGAATAAAGTCACATTCCCAGCCATCAAGAATGACAAGCTCCACACACAGCAGGCTTTCCATGCTACCGAGGTACAGTGCCAGATGTTCCGATAGATATTTAATGACTATGACATTTCATTTTTATTTATTTAGTCATTGAAGGGAATTGTTATTATTATAGATAATTTTCAAATTATTAGAGCACATCAGATGATGTTTTTCTTCATTTTTTGCTTCTAAATGGTAGCAGTGTAGAACATTTAATACAGCTTTACATCTGCTGTGTCTCAAAATGCAGCTGAAGAATTAAAAATTAATAAATAATGGGGTTGTCTTGCGCTGACAAAGAAATATACTGTAGCTCTCCTTTTTCTTTGCTTTAATTTTAAAGAGAATAAATGCTGCAAGGCGTAGGTATCATAAGGAAACAGCTGGATGAAAAACAGAAAGACCACTCAGCCTGAATCTTCTGTAATGAGTTTTAAAGAAGGCCTTTCACATTTTCAATCCTTACAGTTACTATGCCATTTGGGGCAGGGTGAGGGGTGGGAATTAAAATATTTCAAGCATCTTTTCCTGGGGGAATAAATTGAGAAAAGAAGAAATATTTCTTTTTAATGCCAATTTTTACATACAATCCCTGTCCTTTTGTTTGTTTGTTTGTTTTAAACCCTGGTGATAACGGTTTTAGATTTAGTATTTACTTGAAGAGCTTGGAATGTTTGTATTTGGATAAGCAAAAAACGCAGGTTTTTTATACCTACAACCAAATAAAGCCAAGTAAATATATTTGTTTCCTGAATCTTTCCAAAAGAACATTAATGTTCCTCTATGCGCAACAAATATTGTCAATCACAATGAAGGATAATCTATTGAATAATATTATTTTAACTGTTTTAATTCCCTTTACTAACATAAAGCAAATATTTAATTATAACAAGTGACTCTATTTTGTCTTAAGCTTGTGTTCTTTGTTTTAGAATGTTCATTTTCTGAAAAATTGTTTTTAGCTATCTATTCCTTATCAGCAACTATCCTTCTATTATCTGCTTTCTCTTTAATCTCCTATGCTTGGTGTTCTTTTTCTCTCTCTTTATTTTTACTGTCCCTATCTCTGCTTTTCCTTCTCCACAGAAGCTTGTTTTCTAATCTGTCCTATAGAAACTCTCTCTCTAGTATTTACAAGCCCTTATTTTCAGACAGATGTTCTAAGCATATGCTGAGGTGCCTTATCATTCAGGGCTTTACAGATGTTACAGAATTAAAATTCTCTTAACACTCCTTTGGCATAGCTTATTATAGAGACACAGAGGCTGAGAAGTTCTGACCTCCAAAATATGAAGGATCTCTACAAAGGCAGAGCTGGCATTTAACTAAGCCTTTGTTATTTTGCTTTCACAGTTTAAATAGATAATAAATACAGAAAAGAAAAAATCTGATACAACAAAACTAATGAGAGAATCTGGGTTAAAAGCATATGAAATGTGGAGTGAAAATGCACTTGAGTATGTGCAAGAAATCACAGAATCACAGAGTTGTCAGGGTTGGAAGGGACCTCAGGAGATCACCCAGTCCAACCCCGTGCCGAGGCAGGGTCACCTGGAGCAGGTGACACAGGAGCGTGTCCAGGAGGGGTTTCAATGTCACCAGGGAGGGGGACTCCACAACCTCCCTGGGCAGCTGTGCCAGTGCTCTGCCACCCTCAGTGTAAAGAAATTCTTCCTCATGCTGAGGTTTTAAAGGTTTCCAAACTTCTTGTGTCCACTTATGGCCTTGTCCTTTCACTGGCCATGACTGAAAAGAGCCTGGCACCCATCTTTGAATATTTATATGCTGTAATGAGAACCCCTCTATCTTTTCTTCTCCAGATTAAACAGGTCCAAATCAGAACTAAATTTTCACCAGTTTGAAGAACCTTGACAAAAAAAATTCAACTTTAACTGCTTACAGTCCACTATGCAATGAAGTAAAAAAAAATAAAATAAGACTTTAGGTTTACTGAAGAGAAAAACATTTACTTTTANATCAGAACTAAATTTTCACCAGTTTGAAGAACCTTGACAAAAAAAATTCAACTTTAACTGCTTACAGTCCACTATGCAATGAAGTAAAAAAAATAAAATAAGACTTTAGGTTTACTGAAGAGAAAAACATTTATTTTTAAGCTAAATAGATCCTCAAGTACAATCAAAGTTGAATTTTAGAAAGAATAAGGTTTAGAAAAATATTTCTGAGAAAAATGAAATTGTGACCCCACTTTATAACAAAAAAAAAATCTATTTTCACAGCAAATTACAGCTGCCAATCTAGCAGAGTCATTCAAGATGCAAGTTGTTTCATTAAAATAATAAAGAAAGGAAGACAATGATCTAAGATTGTTTAAGATACAGGTTGGCTGATTCTCTCTGCAATTAATGAATGAATTAATTAAACTTGACAAAAACCAAAATGCACTAGACAGCTCATCCAAGAAGCAATCCCAATTTGGCAGATGACTGTACGTCAAAGAGCAGCTGAGGTTACCTGAAAACTAACTGGTCAAAAGAAAACATTTATGCCACTGGGGTTGGGACTTGCACATTTCTGCTTTGATTGCAGTCACAAACAAGGTCATTTGAGCGAGTTAAGCACAACTTCAAGTGGAAGAGTTAGGGAGCCAAAGTGCCTTGGAACAGAAACTCATCAAACCTGCAGTATCCATTACTTTTCCTATGCAGATTATTCTCACACACAAATACAGTACCATGGAAGACACTAACCATGGCATTATTGAGTTCTTGCTACTAGATGTTGCACATCTAAGATGAGCATGTTTGTGCATCAGCTGTGGTCTGAGATCTAAATTTTCTCCAAGTTTTCTGGCTCTGGGCTTGATGGTTTAGGTTAATTCTTTCTTTAAACTCCAATTTGGAAAAAAAAAAAAATTTAGGTGCTAATTTCTCAGCCCAGTCAGCAGCTAATTAACAACCTGAATGGAAAGATGAAAAAAGTGTACTGCACAGTGAAAGGGAATGCCTCAAGAGTTTCCAAATGTAATCCTGTTTGCAGGTTTGTCATGGTTTTTGGTATTGTTTTTCAATAATGTTTTTCCGTGGCAAAGTTGTTTCAGAACAAACTTCATTAATTTTGCACTGAGAAATACCTCACAGACATGTTTATCTTTAATTACTGTAATTTCTTGCACAGATTGATGCTTTCTCTAAATGGCAAATTCTTACTTTGAGTGACAAGTGATTTTGAGTAATTTGAGTGTTTGTAATAGTCTTCTCACATTCCCTGCACAGGTTTGTTTCCCCATTTGTCTTATCTCAAACCTATCTACTAAAGAAAACAGAAAGTAGATTAAGGATTTCAACTTCGACTTTTTTCATTTTCAGAAAAATTATTGCTTATGAATATTGCGGATCTTGGGAGTTACACTTCAGAACTTCACACAAACGCTTTTAAGAAAGACACCACTACATCCTCCTGTGAGATTCCAGACTATTACATCCATGATAGCAAGGTAAGTAAATAACATTCCTCCTAATACTTGATAAATGTTACAAAAAACAGTTGTGCACAGGGTTGAACAATCAATTGGTGTGCAACACTGACACTCTAATTAAGCCAATTTCAATCAGAGTCAAATGGCAGTATCATCCAAAAACCAGCAGGCTGATGACAGGTGTTGATGACAGATATTGATGACAGGTATTTATGACAGGTATCATCTCACTGAGGAAAAAGATGGCCATGGTTGTCAACATTATGTGATTCCTTGCTGTATGGGACAGGACACCCAGGGGGGGATGCTCCATGGGGGGCACCCATCACAATCTTTCCTGATGGCCACTAGAGAATTTTCCTTTCTCTATCTGCCTGTTTTTCCCTAAGGCAATATGGACACAGCTGTAGGTCATCAGCTACATATCCCTGGAATAAAAAAAGCTTTGTGCATGTCCAGCTCCCTCAGCTTTGTGTTCTCTAGTTTGTTACACCAGTCACTAAAATACATTATTTATCCTTCATCTGCTACTTAGGAGCCATTGTCTGCTTCATGTTTTCTTCAGAATGGTCTGAAAAAAAATACTTAGCACTAATTTGTACCAAGAGGTCACACTCAGGTGGGTAAACTCGCATTTGCTCTAGTTCCAAACCCAAGCAGAAATGGCACATGGCTGCAATGAAGTCAGAAGACACAGCAGCAACAAGTGCTGCCCTAGTGCTATTAGACTGCACAAGAACAAGCCACTTTATCTTAGTATTCATATGATCAGAATGATGATACAACATGGAAGCAAGTTTATTGCTTTTTGTAGAATTTGCTCTCTGGACTCTTTTAAAATATGGAATTTGGCTGCTTTTTGTGACAATGACCTTTTGGGGTGAGTGTCTTGGTTGATGTTTCCAATGAACTCCAGAAGGTTGTCATTGCAATGGGGTTTTTTTTCTTTTCCTCTAGGTCACTCTCAAACTTATCACCTCCAACTTTAACATTTAGGCCCAAAAGATAATGGTAACAAAGACAACAGAGTGCAGGGGGGGTGCTCAGCTGTTTTTTCTCGTTGTTCCTTTTCTGAACTAAGTGGAAGAAGGGAAAGATAAAAGGAAAAAAAAATCAGTTATTCTTTTTCTCTTGTGAATGCAGCCATGGGAAACTGTGCTCCACAGGTCATGAGACTTAAATTACAAAGGCTAAAGGCTGGTTTCAGTCACCTCACATCAGAGCACATGTTTGCACTTCTTAATTTATATTCTCCCCTCAGTTTACAGAAGGCTGCCTGAGATCAACAGCATCCTTTGATCTCCCTGAAAGTCACTTGTCCCTAGGTAGGGACACCACATATATAGAGTCATCTCTGTTCCTCTCCCAGCGTCCTGCTGTTTCAGTCTTTCAGTTGTTTCCAATCCATCTTTTAGAGGTACACACAAACATGCTCTTCCTAGCCAGCTCAGCAAGCTGTCCTACCTGGAAAGCACAGAATGTGTCTCTGAAATGGCTTTTTAACAAGTTTCACAAGGATGCAAAGTTACCTAAAACGACACTGTGGATGGTCAGATGGAGCTGTCCACAACAGGCACCTGGAACTAACATGCAACTGCCTCAAGCTAGGGAAAGCAAATTTGAGAATAAAGCACCTCTTGGAGAGCAATTGCCCATGTGTGTTCCCACTGTGAGAGATTCACATTTGTGAAAAGCAGAATCTTGGCAGGCAACCCCTTGATGTGCAGAAATTTGCAGCTCGTTTCAGTCTAAGCAATTTTCCCATCCTTACCAGAGAGCACTAAGGCTGCAATTGTACCCTGATAATCACAGCTACTGAATTCTAAGCAAAATGAAATTTCAGCACAGAGTCAACACTGCTAGATACTAAAATGCTTAAGAGAAATGGGATTTAATTAAAATATCCAGAACTTTTGTAGCTAATGCATCAAACTTTGTATACTAGAAACCTAAACCCAGGATTAATGGAAATTTTAAACAGGCATTAAACAACATGAAGATCTGGCATTATTCTGATAAGACTGCAAAACACAACAGTGCTCCTCCACCCAGCCCCTCACCAAAATGTGAGATTATAATAAGTGATACTACATACCCTGCTCTTTCATATCTCTTTAGATATCTCACTGTTTAAGAAAAAAAGCTTGCCCAGGAATAAACGTAAAAAGAGGGTTTAAACGTCAATATTTCCTAAAGGTAAGCCCAGTCATTCAGCACATTACTAGCACTCACCAGAAACATCTGGTCTCTCAAACAGTGAAAAGTGATTGAGTTGTATCATGGGTTTATCCCAGCATGGTAAAACCTCTGATCTAATCGTGACACTAAGATCAAAATGAGAAAAAAAAATCAGAGCAGAATAACATAAAGTAGAGCATGTTGTGAGAGAGTCTGAAATGGTTTAGTGAGCTAGGAGAATTGCTTATTTATTAGGTAAACTTTCCTTGCCTCAGACAGCGCATGTTACTCTCAGCCTCTTTCTAGGATTTAGAAACAAGTAGGGAAAGATCAGGGTATGAGTTACACAAACTGTTACATTCATTGCACATGATAGCACACCTTCTTGCAGTTTCAGACACCAGACCAAATCCTAGACACCAATACAAATTTGAGCAATCAAGTCACCTGAAAACTCTGCCTGTTTGAACAAACTGCTGCATGTGACCGGTATAAAGCCATCCCCACACTTGCATGGCCGGCTGAGGTGGAAATTTACCTATTTTCAAACTAATCTTAAAATATCAATAGAATGTTTTCTTGAGTTGTTCACTTTCTCCAGGATGGCAATTAGAGTAGTTTTGGATTAATTTTGTAGCATTAAGCTTGTCAGATGAGCAACACCACCACCACAGATTTCAAGCATGAAGGAGTCCATTGGAATGGAAACTGCTTACTCAAAATCTGAATGGAGCTGCAGCTTTTTGCATGAGATTATAAGGTTCCACAGACTTCTATATGTCACCAAAAGGGGGAAAAAAGTTAACATTGTTAAATAATTCTTTTTTCATCTTAGATTTCTGGGGTCTTGAAACGTTTTATAAGAAATTCTTCTCCTACCCGCTCTCTGTTTCTAATGTTTTTCCCACAAAGTGCTACCTACCATCTCCCATTCTTTTTTTTCTTATAATTTAACTGTTTTCCAAATTTTTAGTCAACAGTAACATTACGGGACATAAGCAACTAATGATCAGTTTTTAAAAGATTATGGGTCTTAAGCCTTAGAGACAGGACACAATGGCGTGCAGTATGTAATTTTATCTGTGAGACACCCATTTTCTATCATTAAACTACACTATATAAAAGGAAAAAGTACACTGTAAGCACAGTTACTTCGTCAAACAAAATACTCAAGGATTTTTAAGGTGCAAAAAAAAAAAATTGCAAAATCATATGCCATACGGCTCTAACCATGCTGGAAAAATAAAACCAAAGTCTTGTAGAATATTGTTTTAGTTAAGGAGTGGTAGTTGTAGGATGTCTGAATGCATACAGGCACCAGCTTCCAAATGATTAGCCCAGTTTCACTGACAGGCTCGGCTGCAGAATCACAAAGCAAACATAAATTGCAGCAAATTAGCAGAAGATTTTTTTTCTTTCAAAGAAAAAGTTTAATGGATGTTTTGCCTGAGGAGCTGATTTCAATGGCTTCTCAGCAGACGAGGCCACGCTGCCAGGAACCACAGGAGCGTACAGTAAATTTAATAATGGCCCTATGCCACAGCGTGGTTCATACAGCTACACAGCAGATCCCCAGTCAGGCACAGGCTCTGCACATTCAGCACAGGAAACTGAGCACTTCAGAGCCATGAAGGCCTGGGTCTCATCAGGCAGAGCTAGAACTTGTGGCTGTCTGCAAAGATAGCTGCCTCTTAAAAATCCGTCTTGCTTCCAATGAATTTAACACAGTTTTATCAATAAATTCCATCACAGCGGAATTTAGCCCATAAAGAAAGTTGCTGAAAGATGCCAAAAGGAAAAGGAGATTTGGAAATATTTGAGAAAAGATAAAAATGAAGAAAATGTAATATCAGGAGGTCTTTTTACTACCTCTTATTGATCACCAAATTAATCTCTCCCAATTTAAACACACAAAATGAAGCATCAACTTGACGCTGCAAACATATGAATAAAAAAGAAAAAATCCATGCGAGGGATACTGATATCAGAGCATGCCATTTGAGTTACAGTCGGCAATAATTGCCAGTTTCCGTTCTGGAACATTTTAATTTACTCATGGCAAACTGACATTCAGACAGGTAGAAAAATTATTTCCTACTTTTAAAATCAGCAGAGAAATTGCTTCCAGTCTGATCTTTACAATTGACTAACCCCAGAATAAACACAGGGCAAATATCAGCACTGAAAGGAAAGAGTTTTCAGAGATGATGCTTAATCATGATAGCCACAACATCATTGCTTGCTTATTTTGCTGTCTGCAAAATTGATACATGTATTCTCATGAATAAATTCATTGATCTCTCTCAAACATTAATATGAACAGGCATCATGCTACAGAACATATCCATTTGGGATGCTCTAAAACCTTCTGGGAAAAAGTGGATATAAAAATAGACATTGAAGATGAGTAAGTATTTTGTTATTATCACCATTTTCAAGTGTCTCTATCATCGATGAACTCAGACCTCAAACATCATTATACACTTGATGCTTTTCTCAAAGAGGTATGAATTATTGCTGCTAGTTTGGAGTGGACAAAAGTGTTCATTGTCATGTTAATGCTGACATATCTTCTACATGTCTGATACATTTTCCTTGAAAATTTACACTCTTCAGTCTGCTGGATAGCAGAAATCACTCTCTGTATACAACACCACAATAGATGAACAGTTTATTTATTTGTGTCACACTCACATCCTACAGGAATGAATCCCAAACTCGCTCTTCCTATGCAGGCAGAAGAGCCATTGTGGGTGGTGAGCAGGAGTGTAGCTGTGAATCCCAGTGATGACCCAGGTCAATAAAGTCAGAGCCTGAAGAAAACTTTAAAGCTCCTTTTTGAGTCCACACTGTCCTCGAATTGTTTTGCTGTCCTGGAGGCTGGGGACAGAGGGGACATTTTCTGTTCCGACAGTGCTATTGCACTCTATCTTCTTAAGGTAATTACTCTGGCTTTCTTGAGATATAGTGGATTTTGACTTAAGGCCTTTTTATGCCACTCCAAGAGGAAAAAATAATAAAGGTTTTAAAGTGCTTGAAAACAGCCTCAAGTCCAGTCATAAATAACTACAGAATTACATCCTAAATGTTTACTAAGCTGAGGGAAGAGATAAATCACATTATATCTAAATGGAATAAATATACTAATAAATAGAAGTTTTGGAGCACAGATGGCAGTAGAAATAAATATCACTGCAAATCTTTTCCTTTTAAAAGCTGATTTAAAGTGAACATAAATGATGACACAATCATATTTTAAGGACAAGTGTAGGTTAAATAATTTATATATATTAAATAGCTAAGCCTTGGCAAAAAAAAAAAAAAAAAAAAGAGGCAGCATGGACAGGACCATTTATTCTTCATGATCATTAGACATTTTTGTTGCTCTCTATGGCAAAATGGTATATGAAGCCTAATTACTTTATGCTACTTTCTTCAAAAGCTAAAACATATATATACAAAACTTAAAGAATTCTATTACTACAGTGAGAATTACATAGGATTTTTTACTAAAACCACAGGCAATATGCAGTGATTTCTGCAACCACACTGGAGTGGACTGCCATGGCTCTGCTTTGTGCCTTGGCAACACACGACCAAAACACAATTACTGGATCGCTGCCACCTGCCAGCTTGAGGAACCAAACCACATGCTCCCACGGAATAATAAAGAATGTTAAGATTAAAAAGCAAATGAAGGTTAAATCCTAAAGGTCTTCGGAGACCTCTGGGCTGTGTGTTACTCCTTTTATCAATTTTACTCACTCACAAAGACAAAGGCTCTTCCCGGTCAAACAAGTCCATCTAATGAAATTCCTGAATTTTCACACAACTGAACATGTGCCATGTGGAACTTGTATTAAACCTCACCTTTGGATTTATAGCTTTGTCATCGTGAAGCAGGAAAAAGAAAATAGAAAAATTGTTCACACTGTCAAAAACCCCAGAAACTCAGCTACGAATTTCACATTAGGAAGACATCTTAATGTGAAAAGAGGGTTACTGGTGTATATATCTGTCTGAGAAAAAAATTTCCAAAATGTTATTGTTCTATGATTAAATTCTCTCCGTCCTTTTTTTTTTCCCCCCAAAAAAAAAAGCGCAATTATATTCTAATAGAGTGATGAAAAAAGGATTTATTCAGAATCACTTAACAGGGATACAAAGGAATAATTTTAATTATCTCTGAGAGTATATTAATCTAGAAGTTTTTGTCTTCATATAAGACCACTTTTATAATTCTGTACGTGTTCACATTTTTACTCCCATAAACTTACATATTAGATTTAATTTCAGAATATTCATGAGGCAATAGTGTTTGCCAGTGTACAGGTGCTTCTCAATAGTCCATATTTCAGTTTAAATAAACCTAAACATGAACAAGGGCTTGTGTACAGATATCCTATGGAGTTTCTTCCCCACACTTTCTATTATTCTTAAATATTGGAAGGCTTTATGCCCTTAATACTTAAGATCACTTAGAACTTTGCTTCAAACTACTAAAGATTGCCCAGAATTTATCACCTAAAGTTGTACAACTACTAACACTAATAAACAAGGTTATGATTCCCTACAGACTTCCACATTCTTACTCCTTCTTGCTTAAGCTTTCCGGTTTTCAAAGCTGTTTCACGCACAACTCCACCAATATTTACACATCAATAACTTAGTATGGCACAAACTGAGCAATATTAACCTCTGTTCCCAGCATCCCCTCCCCGTACTAATTACTTCTGGCATATCAAGCTGAAGATATAGCTCCCCAAGATCTCGGTTTAGGATGCAGAGCTGGCATAAGAAGCTTATAAGCCTGCAATTTGCTCCAAACTGGTCCCCCCACAACCACCACAGTTGTGCTGGTGATGCTGAATTACATTATGTGACTTAAAAATATCTTTGCCATCCCACTTCCACCAACCCCCCCATTTTGGAAGGTACATGGGACCAACAGTTCATAGAAACTGAAAAATGAAAGGAACAGAATTCCTACTCTTAGAGAGCTTCTGTGTAGGGTTACATCATAAAGGTGCTAGGGGAATTTAATGTTTCTACTTAAGATGATGTTCCTGCTCTAAATGTAAAGACCCTTTCATTTTGATTTTCAAAACTGACGTTTTCCAAAGCACCTAAATTCAACAATATTTTTTATAACACAACCTTAATCCTGACTTCATTATTCCTAGAAAACTGGGCTGAGAAACAAGTTGAAGTAATTCCTTAGACAACTTATTTGTCTTCTGACCAGCTAGTTCAAAAAAAGTTACACAGCGCAGAAATACTCAAATTAAAAGAAATATCTTTTCTACATATCTGAAACTACAATACACTGCATTGTTGGCATAGGTTTATGAATCAGCTTTTCCCTGTTGTCTGGTGTACAATATCATACACAGAAAAAGGTTAATCTTCAGAGAAAATATCATCTCTTGGCCCTGTGCATTTGTTGGATTCACACAAGCTTTCTTTGAAGTTGCCTGTCATCCCAGCAAAGCTGCTTTAAGTAGTTCAAATTAAATATCACTAGTATTACAGGTTGGTAGTAAGTAGACGCAAGAAAGAGAAAAGCTTTGGGGTAGAATTTCAGGGGGAAATAAGATTATGTTTGCTCTGTAACATGCCCCCCCCAAATTATGATTTTAAAAACTGTTCAGGCCTCAGTTTTACAGAAATTCAATCTCCTCAGTTCTGAAAGTATCTGAACTTGATCTGACATGCCACTATTGGTCCAGCAAATTTGGAAACATTTTTCATTTATTCCAGTGTTTTCATATTTTTCAGTGCTTTCAATTACAGAGATAGTATCATTTTGAATATTTCCTTCTATGAAGACTTCCCCCCAGGGTTTACGAAAGGAAACCTATTAAAATGTGTCCCCATCCTTTTAGCAGGGAAAAAAGACAAGACTGAATACAACAGGAAAGACTGGATCTCAAGACTGAAGCAAAACTTGGCCGAGGAGCCACACTTGCTACTGGATCAGAGGAAAATTCATGACCACAATCAAACTAAGGCCAAGCTAACATGATTTGGTGATTCAGAAGGTGGGATAAAGAGGCAAAAAGAAAAAAAAAAAGAGCAGAGTAGAAAGAATTTCAAGTAATTTCAAAATTTCTGGGTTTAGTTTCAAGAACTGGGTTTAATACTTGAAGAAGAGGGAAAATGCCATGACCCTCTACATGACTTTGGATTTCAACATATTAGAATCAAGTCATTCAGCTAGTGCTTTGAGACTCAAATTGTAACTGAATTTCAGTTTGCTGGTAGAAAGCATCTATCCTGTCTAAATATCAGACCACTGACCTCATTAGAAGTTTTCTTAAGATTCACACTCTTTAAAAAGGAGAGAATTTCAAAACATCAAAACATACTGTGTGAGGACTCCCTTATATGGCAAAGCAGACTCTTGAGTTTGAGATGATTTGCAAATGGTATCTGTAAATATTAATGCACTTTGACATTGAATATTGCATATCATACATTTTAAGTGTTTCTTAGTGTGTGGATGTTTACAGTGAAATGATGTACTTCTGAATATGTCTGTTTTCAATTCAAAGTGTGGCTTCATTAAGGCGAGTGATAACATAAAGCTTAGCGGCGTGATCATTCCTCGAGAATTAGCACAAAATTGACATGCATCCTTAATACAATCTTTTAATTGGGTTTGTGGCCACCAAACAGCTTCGTGAGCTTTAGCTGTTCTTTACCCTCTTTTCTACAGTTCCAGCTTTCCAGTATCCAGCCTGGCTATTGACTGCTTTTAATACCAAGTGGTTTTCCCCAGGCTGGGACTTCATTTTGCAGTTGCCTTCATTAAGCAACCAGACACTAAAAACTCATAAAATTCCTCCAGTCCTAGGAGCACTGCTTCCATCAGTAATTTTTTCATACTGTTATTACTGACTCTGTTACCTTCTTTCATAATATCCTAGGATACCTAATGAGAAAATGGCTATGAAGAATTCCAAACACAAAATCAGCACACAAGATTCACAAGCCACAATTAAAATGAAATATTGAAGGATCTTAAACATTGCAGGTGACATTGAGAGAATAAGCACCCTTATAGATGTATGTACAAAGAAAAATATGGATATTTCACTTAGATCAACTGCTGGGCAAGTGGAGTGGCCCAAAGTGGCCAAAACAGGTGCAATGTCCATTCTGAAGCATGGGAACAAAATAATGAAAGCCACAGAAATGTCTATATAATGCATCTTTCTCTGTGCCTTTAATTTGGACTCTGAAACACCTCGATTTATTTCGATTCAGGGCATTTTCTTTATTCTGCTTTTAACAGAAAGGTTTTCTTTGCCTTAATCTTCTGCATGATTTGGCAAAAAATGAACACACAGAAGACTGTGTCGAGAGACCGACAAAATCCCATTTTGCAATGAGCACAGGAATGCCTCATATGTGTGCAGTTACTTTGAATCTAACCCACCTATGCAGCTGCCAAGCCAGAGCACATGCTGAGGAAGAACAGGTTGCCTTAGCAACCCCAGTCCTGTTGTAGAGACTTCAGAAAAACTGAGTAATTTTATCTTTCTGAAGCACCATTGTGCCATCGTGCTTGAATACCTTACACAGAAAATAGACACACATTACCAAACTCTCCATACACACTTCGAGATATTTTCATGCTATGGGTCATAGAAGACTCTGCTTGGGAAAGATTTTCTTCTTCTCTCTTACCATTTGTGACCCTTGCAGCTGTCAACTATTAAAAAAGGTAGCACTTACTCATTGCCTTTTTTTGGGGTTGGTTGGAGATGAACAACTGACACCATTACAGAGTTAAAACTTCTCTTCCAGCTGTGCTGTGTAAAATGATCTAGCTCAGAAAACAACCAGCTACCTAAAATTGATTTTAATATATGATATTGTTGGGATGTTCAGAGAAATCTGTGAGAAGGAATAATGACTGCACTCGGCCAGTATGCTTATTATTGTGAATAGCTTTTGGCTACACAAATTTCAGGTCTGAACTGTACATAATATGCCATTAAATTGTAATAATTGAAAGTTCTAGAGAAAGGAATCTAACGATACCCAACAGAACAATTTTAGTTCCATGAGAATATATTTAATTAACCCTTAATCATTTTCACCTTTATGACACTGGAAACACTTCTAGGATTTGATTTACAAAATTATTATGCCATTAATAAGAGAAAGATATTATTGACATACCAAAATCCAATTTAATTACTCCCTTGATTCCTCCAGAGGCAGAGAGAAGCTTGCAATTTTCTGACACTATGTTCCACTTTTAATATTATGAAATAAAAAATATCTCTGAGTACGCCAGAAATGTTGCATAATTGCTTCTGTCTGAGCTACAAGCACAACTATACCAATGTATTTTGGCTACCTTGAAAGTTCTTTTTTGGCTTTTTCTGTATCAAGTAGCCCACTTAATACTTTACTCTGTGGTAGAAATATTCTTGCATGAAAGAGCTTCTACAGTAACTGCCAAAGAACTTGCTATTATTTTCATTTTTAAAAGCTATAGTTTGCAACGTATTTAAGAAAATGGAAATTCCTAACTAGGAATGCATAGCTCATCTAACTGACCACTCCAGAATTTCTATGTAAACAAGCAAAAAATTCTTAAACTTGTTTTCTAACTGTCAAGAAAACCATGCCAGTTCACTTGCATAATTAATAGACTGATATATTTCAGCAAAAAGCTAAAATTTACATGCTTCCAAATCTACATACTGCAAAATCCACATAAAAGAGAGGAGAAAAAAACCTAACATAGTTGGGACAATAAAAGCTTGAAAGAATGTTGTAACCTATGCATCAAGCTCCATAGTTCTTCCTGAAGCACCATGTGCTGCCATATAACATCACAGGGGCCTGACAGTTCAAAGAGAAGTCTATCCTGATTAGGTTTCCAACAAAAACAACAAAAAATAAGTAACCTTTGTTGACAGCCACACGCAACACTTTCCTTGCTCTTTTTACAGTTTTTTAAATTATCCTAAATACCTCAACTTCTCTGGTTTTCAAGACATGTGTAAAGTCCTACTTTATTCGAATTTTATACAAGTTAGGCCACTGATATTTGTCATCAGAAATTCCAGATATTCATTGCAGAGAGATATCAGAAAAGACAAGCTAAACAAATTGAGATTTCTTCAATTAGTTCATTCCACCATCTTGCCCTGCATTGTAATTTTGTGCACAGCTATCTTTATTTCTCATGTGTAAAGTGAGTCTCAGTGGCAAAATAATCCTATGAAGTATTTAGATTGGTATGTTATCAGGGACAAATCTTTTTCATTCTCAGCTACTGGAGATGAAAATCAAATGTGTTTTAAAGTACACTTGAGGAATTTCCTATCCCTTCTCTGAATATCAGGTTACATGTTTATTGGTAGCTAGCAACTACAAAGTCTTAGCCAGGAATATGTAATATTATTTTGGAAAGTACTACTGAGGGTGGATATTATGGTCAGTTCAGCTTTTGGCCACTGGATTAATTAAGCTTCTATATTTTGTATATATCCTGCTCACAAAAGTAGCACTAAGACTGATTTTACATTCTAGGTGTCAAAAGGTTCAAAAGATGCACTATCCATAACAGTTAATTAATAAATGTGAGGGAAATCTATGCAGAAAAATGATTTAAATACATCCTTTGTGTAATAGTGGAACGATAATATAGAGTATCACCCTTGTTTGCAATCCAGGAGAAGGAAGACATTGTGAGAGAATGACTACCAAATTCTCAACACCATACAAGAGTTCAGAAAACTGTAAAAATTCAGTGGCAAATACAAGAGAAAAGAATAAATACTCATTTTTTTATACACTATAAATATAGTGTGTGATTTTTTTCAAATGTGTATGTACACATGCAAAACATTAAACAGTGCAAGCCTCAGGATATCCATATCTACACTTGTGTGCAATGTTGAATTATCTGCTTTGCACCTGGGCTATTACTCACTCACTAATTACATGTTCCCAAAGTGTAAGACTCTTGTCTCATTCACCAGTGAGAATGAGCCTGTTTTGATCCCAGCTCTGCAGTGAAGCTGGCTGGGGTTTATAAACCACTCATTTAATGCTGAATGCTGACCCAACATTTAGAAGTTTTGTGGTTCAAATTGTACCTCAGTATTATTTAATACACTCTCCAAACACTACAGTGAAGACAGAATTCGGTTCCTTCTGAAATTTTTATCATGTCAAATACTCTAATATCCAAATGTCTCATAAACTTCAACTAATGTTAATTTATTTTTACGGTGCCTTGTTTCTAATATCTTCAGCAACAGTCAGAAATATCCATTGTTCAGTGTGTTCAATATGAAATAACTAGGATTTGTTTTTCTGGAAACATACATGTTTCAGCCCCCAGTGCAGAAAGGCGATTATGAAAGCCAAGACCCACTTGGAATTTAATCTGGCAAGGACACGTAAAGTCTTAGCTGAAAGGCAGTATCTATGTAATGCAAACAAATATCAAAAAAATCAAACATGTTTTATGTGAAGCCATGTGTGTAATACTGCCACAGTTCACCATTTAAATTAGGACTTTGGATTTTTCCTGATAAAGAGTAAAAATAAAACAGAAGAACCTTTAAAAGAGTTTTATACTCACAGTAGTTGAGAATGTTGAATTCCTAGCCAGGAGAGACTGCATGGTGAAGCACTAACCCTTCAGAACTGGATTTTAGTGGAAGTGTTGACACAGTGTTAGTTATACCACCGCGAGTACAACGCCAATACATTATTCCTTTATGGTAACAGACAGTGTTGAAGCTGCCCTGTAATTTGGCACAGAACATTTCTATACTAATGCAATGTGACAGTGTTATTATGTCTGCTATTTTCCACGCCATAATAGCAGTATTTGTTTCCACAAACGTGCCATTACTTTCACTAATACGGCTCTACTTAAAGACTGCCCAAGTAAAAACCAATGCAAACTTATAGAAAGCAGATACTTTCTTATAGATTTGTTTTGCTGTGCCAGAGTAATTTTCAACCCTATTCTTATAAAATAAAAAAAAATGATGAATTCCCTGGGAGGATAGCTTTCACTACATAACCTGCTGTTAGATATGGTTACTATGTTCATAACGTATTTTCTCAGAGGACATGCAACCACTTGTAAGAACAGCCATTAACTGTGCTTTTAGTACAGTATCTTTATGATACCATTTGTAGGAAAACCACTACTGGTCTGCTTTACACTAATCAGTGTAACACTTCCGTCTATCACATCTAAAGAGCACTGGCGCCCCAAATCTCTAAGTCCAACATCACATAAAAAAAAAACAAAAAAAAACCCAGATAAACTGGATAGCATCTTTAGGTTAAAACTTCTGCCTTATCTTCCAGCAGACAGGGCACTGCAGCACACTGAAAGTTCCCACCTCTGCCCCCATGGAGGCTTAGGGTCTGCAGGCACTTCATACTCACTGGAGGGGACTACTGAGATTTGCAACCAATAAAAAGTTGTGTGCTGGGTGTTTCCGACTACGACTGTAAAACTATAGCCTTACACTTAGTTGGCCCAGGTCTATTTCCATAGGAGTGAATTCCCTAAATTTCTCCTCCTTCCCTAGCAGACACACAGAGGACATTCTTGGACTAGGAAAGAAAACAATCTGCCTCACATGGTGCTTATTTTGAGAGAACCTTAAAAAAAAACAACTTCATTTTCATTTCCACCTCCAATAATACACTGAATGGCACAGGAGTAGTAATTTGCTGTTATCACAAAAATTAAAGAAACGTCTTGCACAGTGTATTAGTGGAATGCATTATAAAAATTTCCAAGAAACTATTTCTTTCATTTTTTCCTCCGCACTTTCTGTTTTGGAAATTTAAGGCAAGAACGATACATGTGAAGCATTTGCATTGTAAAGCCCAGGAACGACGTATGTCAGATCTTCGTGCTCTGGGGTTATTATGGGAAACACACTGAAAGCTTCAGCTCAAATGCAGCAAGGTAATTTGTGCACATTTATGCAAATTGCAGATAATACGAAGGTGGGAGGAGTGGTTGATCGACCAGATGCGTGTGCTACACTTCAGAGGGATGCTGACAAGCTGGAGAAGTGGACTGACAAGAACCTCCTAAAAAAATGCCAAATCCTGCACCTGGGGAGGAATAAACCCTCACACCAGGACAAGCTGGGGCCTGACCAGCTGGAAAGCAGCTTGGCAGAGAGGGATCTGGGCATCCTGATAGTCAACAAGTTGCACATGGGTGAGCAATGTGCTCTTGTGGCACAAAAAGACCAACACTAGTTGTTGGTGGTAAAATGTTACAGAAAGGTTGAGAGATGTGATCCTTCTACTCTACTCAGCACTGCTGAGATGCACCTGGAGCACTGTCCCCTAGTGCTGGGCTCCCCAGTGCAAGAACAACATGAGAACACAAGAATAAGCCCAGCAAAGGGCCACAAAAGGCATCAAGGGCTCTCTCATATGAAGAGAGGCTGAGAGAGCAGGGATTGTTCAGCCAGGAGAAGAGAAGGCTCAGTGGGGATCCATCAATGTTTTAAAATACCTGATGTACGTGAGATAAAGAAGACAGATTTTTCTTAGTGGTGCCCAGTGACAGAACAAGAGGCAATAGGCACAAACTGAAATATATGAAATATCATTTAAGCTTAAAGAAAATTTTTGTACTGTCAGGGTGAAGGAGCATTGTGACAGGTTTCCCAGAGTGGTTATGGAGCCTTCGTCTTTGGAGAGGATGACCCAGACAACTGACTGGTATCTGACTCTGCTCTGTACAGAGGTGTTGGACAGGTCCCCTCTCGTCTAGGCACACTTATCACTGAAATCTCTCCTCAGATATGTCCCCTAAGAACTGGAGGAACAAAACAGAGGCGAGGTATGATGGGTTAAATACTGGTTGAGGGTGAAATACCCAATACCCACCCAGCTGAACACCCACTCCCTCTTCTCTGACATGGATATTCCCTGTGCTATTTCTCACTTGTTTTGTTCCCTCCTCCTTCATCTGTCCATCCGTTTGGCCAGAATGGCACACTTTGTAATTGTGGTTTCATAGAGAAACCACCAGCTTGGCTGAGGGACTAATTCTCTTTTTACCGTTTCTACTGTTTCTCTTATTACCACTGACACTTATTTTTAAGTGATCAATTTTGGGGTTTTGAGACTAAAAAATCTATGTCTATGAGATTTTGTCATCTTGAGTATTCTATTTTACATAAAACAGCATATTCACATGTAAAGTGAGCCAAGGGCCTGCCTGAGTAGCAATACTGGGTTAAACTTGAGCTTCTGTCAACCAGCGTCGCTCCATGCACTATCTGCAATGGAAACATGCTCAGGAGCTTGCCTACATCCTTTCTGAAGGGGATGCATTGTCAGCAACAAGCAGGTGCTGTTGCAGACCTGTCACTGAGATAACCTTTCTTCACATGATGAGAATTTGTCTTATTTCAGTGCTGCGCAGTTTAGTCTGTGGTGTGCAGCATGTGCCACTTTTCAAAAGCTGTAGTAACATTTCATCATTTCTCTTCCCATTATGCCCTTCCCAAACACAGCAGAGAGCAGGCTTGGAGCATGCAGATGACATTGACAACATCATTTTTCCTCCTTTCCTGCATCTTTATTATTATGAAAATTCTCTCTTGTTAGATGTGCTTTGCAGATTATTTGGTATCTGAACTAATCTAAGGAGCCAAGATAAAGCAGAAACCAAATGTATTATATTTACTAGACTCTGCATTCTATTACAAAACATCCATATCAAGGATAAATTTATATTTCATGCCTGTGATAAAAAATATTGTAGAAAAGATTTATCTGGGAATAAAGTAAGTACTTTTAGCAGCCATCTACTAAAAGGACTCCTTTACCATCATCAGAAATAGCATATTGTGAAATATCTCAATTGTGTGCAATGTAGTCCATGATGTTACTATATAAATGAGTATTCACTGACTGGTAAATATCTTTCTTAAGTAAGCTCATCAATTTGCCAAATGTATGCATTAGCTGTCACTTGAAAAAATAATTCATAAAATATTCCATGTCCACACAAAAATTTCTACTAAAACAGTTACAACCAGAGTTTTTCCTTTGAGAGATGTTATATCTGCAACTTCTTATTCATAAGTTTTAGTTACTTTTGAAGCAACTCAAAAGATAACAAAACAGAAATAACAAAAGCAAAACAGAAAAATTTTTCTCTTGTAGCAGGTAGGGGGATGAAACTTTTAAAAAGGTATGTTTAGCAATATGACTAACCATGTACTTTGCCGGGAAGTGCAAACTCATATGCATAAAGTAAGCCCAAACCTTTGCCCAAATCTCTGAAAGTTTTTCGATACCACATTTCATTTCTACCATGAGAGCAACTGCAGAGAAGCAGAATGAGTCCTTTTGTCCTTTCCCTAGTTTTCAAACCATGTAACTTTCATGGGAATCAATTATTAGCTTTTACATACAGTTAATTTTCCTAGCCTTGTGATAAATACAATTTGAGTCAAAACCTTTCCAGATTATAAATACTCTGCTGTTTTAGGGTTTTTCCAAGATGGCACACCTTGCTGTAGAGTGGAGAACCAGAACAAGACAGAAAAATCAAAAATGCTTGACTTGAAATTTATACAACGCTTTTGTTCATCACTCATTCTATCATCACTCATTCTTTCAGATAAATGTATACAAATAGAAATAAAAATGCTTAACCTTAAGGAAATTCCATCGTCATATGGGTATAAAAATATGCAACATTTGGATATTACAAATGTGATGAATTAAAACCAGAACTCAGTAGCTCACTTTTATCATTTACCGTGGAACATTATGGCTCTTTCAGGATTATTCCACCATCACTTCTGCATAATTCTATTTAGATCAATAAGGTTAGATTGGAATAAAACTACATTATGAAGCTGGTGAATCAGGACCCTTATTTTTGACACATTTAAGCTTTTCCTGAAAGAGCAGATGGTTGCTGTGTGTTATTCAGATGAAATCTAAAAGAACTAAAATACTCAGCATGCTTTTATTATTGGCATGTTTAGTGTGTCACCTAAAGAAATCCACAAAGGGAGATAATAAGCCTTCTCAACTGTTTCACAGTAATTATAGCCTTTGTGATAGTGCTCCATTAAGATAACAAAATGTAAAACGTGTTTTCAATCAGGAAGAAAAAAAAAAATCCATTTGTAATATTTATGCAGGAAAGGGACTACATCAAACAGGTAACCATCAGTATAGTAGACTTGGAATCAAGTGTAACAAAACCAAGTTCTGCTCATGTTTGTTAGTGATGTTGTCCAAAATTTATAAAGTATATTCTTTGTTCTTACCACAAGCCTTACAGATTTTCATAGGGTTTACCTGTCCAGTTAAATATCTAATATTAAAACAACATAAAGCTTCAGGCATTTGCTTCAAATGTTGCCTTGGAGGTCTCAGGTGTTCAGAGGGACATTTTTTCATGTACTTACGGTCATTGCATAATGGTCCACTAAAGGAGGTCATGCTACAGTCACAACTGAATCCATCCCACTGCTGCAAGCACACGCCCTGGTTTGCGCAGGAATCCTCTTGGCACGTTGTGCTGGGGCCTAATGAGAACACACAAAAAAGGACTTGCACTTCGTCTTCCAAAGAAAGGTACTTCTCAGCGGGTCACATCGAGTAGTTGCCAACATCTCAAATCAAATGAGCAAAGAGTTACCAAGTCAAACGCACATAAACTTGCTGGTTTTGGAGCAGCATGTGACATTAAAAGGGGGGGGTTTGCTTTAGTTGTAAGATTGCTATGTCAAACACATAAGAATGCACAAAACGGAAGCAGAATTATTCCAGGTACAGTGGGAATGTTAACTTTGTTGTCCGTTATTTGTTAATCTCGTGTCAGACCATTAACTGGCTAAACATTGTCTAAAAACTTCATTATTTCTTCCTGTAAATACATTTCAAACAGCAAAGCCAGATGCCACAGGAATCAAAACTCTGGGATATGAAAGAATGGATAATAAAATAGAAAAATGAAACAAGTTTTAAGAAAGAATAAAATGAAGCTACGCTATTACAATTATTTTAATCCCACAAATTATTTTAAATTATTTAGGTCTGAAATTCAGGGCAGTTTGGGATTCTTTGGCAGGAATGTTGACAAGAACTGATTCACATGCTTTAGGGATCCCATGCAGGTTCCTTTTTAAAGGGGAAATGCAGAAAATCAGAGTACTAATGAACTGGCATGCCAAAATGTGACATACACATGAAAAACAAAGCTACTCTATTTCTAGAGAATCATAACTAGACTATTTAAATATAAAAAAATTTCAAAAAGGAATGATCAAAGCACTAAAGCAATCACTATACAAACATATTCAAGACTGAAAGCCTTTATGCAAGCAATACTGGAAAATGAAGGTTCATTTAGCCCATTGTTTTAGAGGTGTGAAAGACAAAATCAGAAACAAAATATCACACTTTAGTTCTGAAATGTACAGAGCATTTATTGCAGAAATCCAACTGTGCATTGGGGGTTTCAGTCTTGTTTAATACACACAGGGCTATCTACCTTGCAAATCAGCTTTCATCAATGCAACTTTGTCAGCAAAATAAAAAAGCAAAATATAGTAAATGTTAGTAAGCAATATTGAAATGGCAGCAAACACAGAAAAAAACCATTCAGAATAAAGTGCATGCTGCTGTTAAAGAGAGAAAGAAATGCCATATAATGCAAACAAATTAATGCTAATAGCCATAAATCTTCAGGCAAGCCAAAATAAGAAAGCAGTAATTTGCCAGTATTTTACTAGAAATATAATGGTTAATTGAGCTGATGACATGTAATGGAGGAAAATTAAAAGTGGGTTGTTTTTTTTTTCCTTGGATAGCTATGAATGCATTAACAGAGTAAATGCATGGCTGAATCCTGACTAGCCCTTTGTCATGTTCAGATACACTGAATTCAAGAATAATTAGCACCATCATCCTCTGTGGTCTGTCTTTTTTTCTAGGCCTTTCTCTGTGGCTGGTGAATGAAGACTGAAATACAGACCGTGAACCACAGTTTACTATGACCTCACACACACATTTCACACTAACTCTTGACACTACAAGGAAAAATTTGGTTCTGGGATTATGAAATTGTCCCAAATTGTTTTGGAGGAGGCACGTCAATATCCATTTGAAACTCCCACTGCCAGTCATTGATGACAAAGCAAAACTGGTCCAAAGATTATATAAATAAATTAAAAATCACGCCCTGGAGAGAAATCCTTGTAACCCTTCTTTTCCGTTAGACTTTCTTCAAATATTTCAGTGTGGGATTTTCTTTTCAATTGCTGGTATTTAAAAAAAATCCATATCAGTATGATTTAAGTCAGCTCAATGGCCTCTTCCTTTAAATGAGGCACAGCTCAACCTCTGAAACAGGGCCTGGACCAGTCACCAAAGTGACTGAGAGGCAGGGCAGGGTACACTGCATCCCTGTCTTGGCAAAATTCTTAACTCCTCTATTTTCTCCTGTTATAATAATAATAATAATACAACCTATAACTGACTTCAGCAGGCAGACATTAGATAGTGATTTCCATTTCTTTGGAGTTCTGAGCCCAGAAGTTGAAACATTTGGGCATTACATCACCCTTTCTTGAGCAGAGGATTATAATGACAGAATCCCGTAGCTGACAAGACACATTTTTTCTCACCAGACTCTGCTACTCGGAAACTTTACAAAGCTGAAGTGAAAATATCTGTAGGTGTTTAAATGTTATATATTCATGGATTTATTTACACTTTAGTTATGCAATGTTGAATTTCCTCATCTTTGCAAAAGTAGAGCAAAAGTCACAAGGACTTGAAAGTACACAAGCTGCAGGACCCTGTAGGCACATTAGGAAGTGCATGTGAAAACACATATTTAGAAAAAAATATAGATTCAATCTTGCTAAAAAAGTGAGGTATTTTTCTTTGTATCAAATTGATTCTTAGCACTTTTGGCTTATCTATATTAGTCATTATTCTAAAATTGCCATCAAGATTAGCTTGCATACAAGCATTTCTTTTAGCAAAAGTAGGATTTTTTTTCCCCGAAGAACAGAAGAAGACAGTTTAATGGTGGTAAATACTATGATATTTACCATAACAAGTTCGTATTTTCCTGTATATATATATATATTTATATATTGCAGAACTAAGGTATTTAGTAAAAATATTGTAATACACTCCTCTCTAGCACTTTTTCTTTTTTCATATTCAATTTTAAAATATTCTAATTTATTCAGTCTTCACTGCAGACTTTTTAATTGACTGGTTTTGTGATTTCCTTTACATTTGTCCTATGTAAAGGCTTACAAGCAATATATATCACAAAAAGCATTATAAACTGACACATGGATGTTTTACAATACATTATAAAAACAAATGTCTTATCTTACCACCAAGAATCTTCATGTATGTTAATACTCTGAAATTTTTCACATAGTTCATATAATACACAAATCACATTTTATATGCACATGTACACACAGTGCATTTTTCTTCTAACTATATAAAAACTATGTTTGTATCATACTTTATTTCAAGTGGGAATAGGAAGTACAATTGATTTGACTAGACGAAAACAGCGTTGACACAACCTGGCTTTGGGGTTTGCCATTAACAATTCAAAGAGCTAGTTAGCATATTTATCTTTCTAGCTGTTAGTTTCTATCTGTTCTAGTCATTGAAAATTTGTCAACAAGGTGGATTCAGCCAAGTGTAAATTATGTTTCATGTTCAATGATAGAGATATCTCTCTGCCTGTGGTTGAAGCTTCAAAATGCAAACCTTCCAACTTGCCATAGCAATCCCATGGGTGGGCTTGCCAAAAATGTTTCATGCATTTATGAGCATCAAATTATTGAGAAATATAAATATTTTAAGTACAAAATCTAACAGATAAAATTAATTACAAGTATATTATGGCTCCAGAGTTTGACAGTTTGAGAGAAGAGAGAAAAAGAGCTTTTGACAGAAGAGAGAAAAAGAGCTTTTGTTTTGTTTTGATTGGTTGGTTTGGTTTTGTTTTGGTTTGTTTTTTTCCCCCCAATATATACCTGAAAGTTTGGGAATTCAATCCCATAAATCTGAAAAACAACAAATCCAAGTGCCTCACTTCTCAGGACAGATCTTCCAGCAACCTGATGTCCTAAGACGGGACATATGCCAGCTGTCTTTGGGATTGAGACTAACTAGTGGTGGTGACTAACACTTCTGAAATTGCTTCTGCTGCTGTGTCCTGAGCTCTTTTAACCTGACATCTCAGGGGACCTCCAGGGCTTGCACATCCCATTGCAGGGTGAGGTTGATGCAGAACTCTCAGCTCTGTAAGGATGGAGACAGTCCTGGCTGAACACAGCAGCAGAGGTAGGAGCAGCTTGAGGCATGCAAGGCTTTTCTAGGAGGCACCTAAATTCACAAGTGACCTAAATCATATTTTAGGTGGCAGAACACTATTTTGGACACCTGATTCAGGGTCTGCAAACAAAAGACTGACAGATGGGTCAGACTTGAGGACTTGAAGTAAACAAGTGAGATAGAAGAGATAACTTGCAAGGTTAAGCAGAAAGGTTGGAAGGGGATATTTAATTACGTGCTGTTAGATTTCCTTCTGAGGGCAGAAGATTTTTGAGGAGGAGCCAAGCAGCACATCTGGTTTGACCAGTTTGTTGTGTCAGGTGATTTTGGTGTTGGAAAAAACTCTCTACCAAAAAGGACAATAGTTTTATGGCCTTTATTAAATTGTTGGTATTTTTATTAAATGCACCGATAGCTGAGTTGTGCCAGTGGTTTAAAAGGTGAACTCACACACCAGGCCTGTGGCAATATTTCTTTGAAGTACATAAAATTCATTTAGGAAATTACATAATTTCAAAAGAAGCTATGAAATGCATAATGGAATTAAGGCATACTTTGAATCTCTGAAGGGATGGTGCAGGGATGGAATTGCTGAAACCATTCAGAAAGCAGAATCTAATTTTCTAAACTCAGTGGCAAACCAATTTATACATATTTTTGCACTCCTAAAAGACATATGTAAAATTCCCATCTTACATTTTTCTGTAGCTTTAGTGTCTTGTTTCTATGTACTAACAATAGAACTTACATTGCTAACTAAAAGTAGCAGGTAAAGAACAAAAAACTCCACCTGTCCCAATGTACTGTAGGCACAACGAAAGAGGAGACAGAATTTATCCACCAGGAAGCTTTATCTCATGAAACTTGAGGAACCCCCCAGCTCTCCTTGGATTTTTACAATGTCAGTTTGCATACTTAACAAGCTTCATATCAAAATCATTAAGATTCCAACTTAAAATTGATTTTATAATGTCATTTACACATTTTTCTGTCCAGAGAAGAATGGCACTTGAGAGAAGGGAGAACACATAAAATTGAACATAAATACAAAATCCAGAATTATGTGAATAAATTAGATATGCAAGGACAGAAAATGTATTCAAATCATTCCATAAACCATAGTAAAAATAACGTGGGATCAAATGACAGCTGGAAAAATAGCTAGAGATTGACACCCCTGAATTAGAAATATACCTCTTCTAATTCTGTCCTCACTTAAATTTCGTGGTATTCCAGAGGAGTCAATAAAGACATAAAAATGTGAGATAAAACATATTTGTCTGTTACTGATTTCAGATAGAAAAGCTTATGTCAATATGAATCTCAAGGGTGAGCAAAAATAAAGAAGATAGAAGATTGGTATTAAAAAGTTTCATAAACTGGCCTTGAATTAAGCAACTCAAAACGTCTGCTTTAAAACTGGAATTACTTAGCTAATGTCTCAGCATTAACTAATGCTTAAGTGTTATGAAGATATAAAGAACTTAATTGAAGCTAATTGCAACTGTTGTCATCATTAATTAAAATACATCAGAAGTAAACAAAACACACGCAAAAAAATCTTGCCACTGGAGAAGTAAGGAACCTACATTTAACTTTCTGAAGTTAACTCATGTTCTCAGATCAGTCTCTGTGTTTTAGGGCAGGCACCTGCTTATCTCCATAATACTAAAAAATGCAGCCTTTATGTAAGAAGGGGTCGAGCAAGATCAATCAGAAGCAGGTAAAATATAGTCTCTTGATGTATGGAGTGTAAATATCAACAAAGCGCTGCAGGATTAACACAGTACTCTCAAGATGAGATATATATAAAAAATCAGCATATTTAATACCTTCACATCCTCTTTCTATTTGCCCATTGCAGAAGAGAGCATCTGAGATGAGATCGGGGAGCCGTCCGTTCAAGTCAACTGATGCAAGGCAGCCTTGGAATCCCTCCTTTGCGTGCACCAGTTTGGGCAAGGATTTAAACATTTCTTTGGCCACTCCTCCAATATACAAATCACCTGTTGAGGAGAAATAAATATTAGATACAAAAAAGGACCAAAAAAGAACCATTGACCTGCTTGATCTTCTGGCCTTTTTTGTGCTGAAAGACAGATATGTCCTAAAAAAAAATTCTTCAAGGTAAATGTAGAAGAAAACAAACACTGATAATGTGTATGATACTAGGGCATTGCAGGACTGTATTTTTTCAACTGCAAATGTAGACTTCAGATTTCTATGACTGATTACTTAGAAGTACCTGGGCATGTTTTTCAGGAACATGCATCTATTTCAGAGAGGAGGATTAAATCACAGAATCCCCACCTAGAAACCTATCTAGCACTAATGCAATTGTTCACATGCTCAGGGAACCTGACCACAGACCATACCAGTGATGGACCCACCACAGTGAGATAAAAGGCAGTAAGTGAAGCAACAAGATCCACCCCAAGTCCGTGAATCCAGAATCATCCATTCAGAAGTACATCAAAAACCGAAAGATTTAGGGATACATGAAAGGAGAAAGTTAGGGATACCATTGTTAAACAGAAAAATGACCAGCTATCCCCACCAAAACTCATGCTCTGTGCCAGTCATGTGGGAACAAGGGGACTTAGATGCCTTTAAAATGGCAGTATGAACAATGATCAAACAGAATTTTATTGCCAAAAATAATTCTAATAATTCAGCTTGCTCTGATGGACCTCAGGTAACTTACTCAGGACTGAAAACCAGTGCTTTTCTCCCTTCAAGTAGTTCTTGGCTCTGAGACAGACTTGCTTTGAAAGGACATAACTATAACTTTCCTCTTCGACACCAAGGGAAGGATGCTTCTTTTGTTTTAAAACAATTCAGGCTCTGCCTTTCTTTCATGTGTTGGGTGTGTCTGGTGGCCAGAACAGTCACCTTTCAAACCAACATAACCATAACAACGTCCCTAAGCGTGCCTCGAGTGTCAGGCTGCAGGTTTAACCAGGCGCTTTCCATACCTGCTGCTGAGGACATGCTGCAGAAAAGAACCTGGCTGCTGCTTGGCCAGAGAAGGGAAGCAGGCACAGCACAGCCTCTACCTAGGCATTTAATCCTCACTGATGACGTATTTTTTTGCTAACACAAATTTTCAGCAGGTTATCTGAATATACAACCTAATCTACATTGTGCTCTCCAGTACAAAAGTACAGTCTGACTGATTTTGGAGCCTATGCCACAGGACCAGCTACTCTAGTGCCAAAGTGTTTCTGCATCACCTCAAATGCAAAATTGCTAATTTCCTAAATGTTTGCTGAGCTTTGTAAGAAGGTTTTACAGTGACAGAACTCAGAATGAACTATTGTCACTACCCCATGTGGCTAATTTTAATCTCCCTCTTATTGATGTAAATCACAGATACACCTTTTACTTGTTCTCCTGGCATACTTCTCGTTTGAAAGGGACAGAAATTTAGTGCTGCTTGTAATGGTTGACAGTTTGCCTGCAAGGAAATAGCCTGAAACAAATAAATGTCCATCAGACTGAGAAAAATCTTTAGTCAATACATACCAGCCCTAAAATTAAACTGCATTTGAATTAGTGAGAAAAAAGTTTAGGAACAGGCATATTATTAACATTATAGGCAAACCAAGCAAAAGTCTTAGCAACCTTTGTAGCATCATAGATTAAGAAACCTCAATCTTTATCCATTTTACGTAGATAATTTGGAAAATAAGATCTTGCTTTCCTCTAGCGCTCTGAGGTACAGTGTAAATCTCACAAGCATGAGATTCAACATAACAGATTAAAATATGGTGATCCATCTGTTCCCACAAATGGGATCTAATTCATTCACAGCAGAAAGATTCCTGCATTTTTCAATCTGCTGAACTGAAAACAATGTTAAAACACTTGTGTCATGATAAATGTTCTTCATCTTTTTCTCAGACAGAAAATCTAGAAAGCAAAACCTTTCCAGGTTTCCTGAAGTTCTGTGCCTTCAGTCACTGCCAGCTCAGAATAGAGAGATAATTCATCTCAACTGATCCCAACAGACTTAAAAGAGGGAAACCATTCCAGAGAATAGTATTAAGAAAATCATTTCTATGATAAAAAAGTTAAAACTTGATCTATTGCACATGACGTGTGCAATGTCTTTTTAAAAATATACTGTCTAAGTAACCCTTTTTATTCTGTGCTTAGTTAAACTTTAAAATCACAGCCTTTCAGATTGTTCCCCTGCTAATTCCTGATACCCATCTCTCAAACCTATTGAGATGGCTATGTACAGTCATGCAGCAGGTGCCAGTTATGATGGATGGCTAGCAGAAATCCAGGTCAGTGTGCCAACATAGAAGCTGGAACTCTCCTGAAAATATACACTGGAATATTGCCAATTAGGTGTTATATGCAGTGAAGTACAATATGTTGCGTCTGAATAAGCTGTATCCCTACAGTTTACTTACAGTACCTTTGTGTGTCTCTAATTATCAACAGAGTGTTGATAATTAGATTGATCATTTTATACTACTAAAGATACAATTTTTACAAAAACAAATTCTGGGTAATATTCCAGTTTTGTTGATGCTCGAAATAACTTTGAGTTCTGCTTTTGCACTAGCAAATACACTACACAAATACATATCTTAGGTATTGAGCAGCCATACTGACTATTAGACTTCACCTTTTATAAAGTATATAAAAGTCCTTTTATAACTACGAGCTAAATCTTCCCAGATTTAATATCAAATGTTTAATACCATATGTGGCTTAAGTTTGCTGCTGCTGGCATAAAAACCACTTTCTCTCAGACACAAAATTTTGCTCAGGGATAAGCTCTGGAATTAAAATTCAGTTTTTTATTTTTTGTTTGAAAGTCAGTTAATTTTTTTCACTTGGTAATTTTTCTTATCTGCCATCACAAAATTTCTGCATTGATATTTTTATTTTAATTAATCATATGCCAATTTCATGTTCATCTCAATGAAGAAGTAGCTTCCTACAAAACTCAATCCATTAGACTTTCAGACAAGACAGGATTGCAGAAAATATTGTTAATTAAAATATTTCATATTGAACATGCAATGGCAGAGATTCAGAAAAGAAAAAAGATTGTCCCTTCTCCTACTAAAAGAGATTAGGGGAATCAACAGAGTACAATACAAATTCCCAGGTTTTCTCTTTCTCACTTCTTATGTAAGTACAGCTTCACTACTGGAAACTTTACTCCAGAACAAATCCCTTGTTGTGTATCTGGCTACTTACAGGTGTGAATTACATGCAAGTTATTTCATGAAGTAAGGTACCACAGTCCATCAGATCAATAGTACAAGATTATGACACTGTGTAAACTGGCTGCAGCCTAAATGCAACAGTAATGCTGCACTGCTACCCACTGAAAACGTATAACCATAGCTTCTGGAACTAAAGTTTAGCTATTGCCTTTCTTGGACATATTCTCTTCTAAAGTTCAGTTTGATTTTTAAACGTATTCCTGAAAAAGTCTCATTTTTCTCATGGTAATCCTGATTTTCTTTAGTTTATAAAGGAAAATAGCCAATTTGTAAAAAAATATATATCAGCTGTCATAGACAAAGTTACAGGTAGTAGAGAAATGGGGGATGTAATAAAGTGATCCAAGATTTCCATCTGATCACTGGAGAAGCTTCAAGTAAAACAGTTTATTTGAGAGCAGATCTCACAACTCTCTTCTTTCTTGTATTAGGAGTCAGTGCACAGATTTATCTCCTTTTTGTTGGAGTGGGAGGATTGTTTCCTCTCTTTGTTTTTCTGAGGCCAAAAAAAAGGAGGCATGTTCTCACTGGCGCATTCATGGCAGGCCAGAGGAATCAGCTGGAAAGCAGCACTTTCAGAGCTAGACCTGCTCATGGCAATGATGGTACTGCTAAATTATGCCATAAGCACTGATAAAGAGAAGATTTTAGTGGGTTTAATTTGCATCTTTTACAGGGACTGCAGATCCTCAGTTATTCCAACAAGATCTTTCCTATTTACACCTATTTATCTCTTTTCTGACTTAGAGCTGATTTGTCCTTTAACAACAAGTAAATTTAACACAGAAACAAATTGCTAGCTAATAAATTAACCTCAGTTCTCAATGTATTCATTATTGGAATCACACTTATGCAAAAGCACACAGAACACCACACAACAGTGAGTCACACACAACTGTTGGTAAAACAAATGCCAAGTCCTCCTGTAATAGCTCATCTTTTTTTATCCCAAGCCTCTGCGTTTCTTCAAAATAAGAACTTTGTAAATGCTAAACCAAAGAAATTTAAAACAAAGACTGAAGATGCTGTCTTATTTTCTGAATAACTAACAGAAGTTATTAAGAGCTATTATCTGGCACTAGTGACATTGCTGACAGGTCACTTCATAGGCTTTTCTCTTTTCCTGAGAATTCTTACATGATACATGCTGGTGGGCAAAAACTATTAACTTCATTTTACAGCTACCATTGTCTTGAAACATATGGAAAGACAGAATTGTTTTCCATGTGTTTATCATGGTAACAACATAAGAATACTGCTCAGGTGTGACTGGTGCACCTGGACCCCTTAACCAGACCAGCAGCAGTTTGGCACCAGGTGACATCAGGGAACAAGTAGTTTAGCCAGGATATAGTTAGACTTCTTTACTCTCCTTGATCTGTGTGCTTTGTGTACTTATCTGGTGTTCATTTCTTGAACACCTTTGCTGGCAAGAAATGAAAGCCATTCATTCAAATATGGTTCCACGTATGACTAAAAAAAATAAGGAGGAAATGAAACAGTGGAAGGAATTGGGGCTTGACTTTTTCATAATCCATAAAGACAATATCTCATTTTTATATGGCTGAACAAAAGCATCTTCAAATCCATCATCCTCTCCAAAAGCAGACATTCTCTCTCCCAGTCTCTTGTTGGGATGCTGGTTTTAAATATACTTTCAGCTATTCTTCTAATTTCTCTTTCATTTTGGAAGAAGTTGCTTTGTCATGTTTCTAATGTCACATTGCACTAAATCACCACCATAGCTAGGAATGAGAGTGCTTCTGTGATGTACTAGAGTGGTGTTACTCCCCAGGAAAGAGATGGATAGCCCTGGCATATCATGGTGGATTCTGAAAACATAGCAGGCATCTCCACAATTCCTTTATATGACACATGAAAATAAAAAGGAACATCTGGCTGTGGCAAAGACAAGGTGTCAGGCATACTATTCTCCAAATACGCTATTTCAAAATTATCAAGCATAGAACAACTTCTTCCCTCAGGCAGGCAAAAAGGAAGGAGGACTGTAAAGACTGACAAATGCCATAGGGAAAGTCCAATCTCAAAAGAAAAAAGTGCTCTCTTTATTCAAGTCCCTCCTAAAACAGATAAGCTGCTGTTACCAGATCAATAGAAATCGCTTTGTAGTATCTTAATAATTGCACTACAAAGCACACAGAGGACCTCATCCTAAGACAACCCACACAATCCCAACTCATGGTATTTTTGAGGCAACTGAATTGTGAAAATAAATTACTCCACCCAAGCTGAATATGCACTGACTAAAAGAACAGACACCATCCTGGTCTCAAATCAAGGGCTGTTGTCTCAAATAAAAATGTCGGGTAGGCATTCAGATGTCTTTGGCATTCACTGAAATATGGGAGCCTACTTGGCCTTGATGACCTTCTCACCTCCCCAGTGTACAAGAGCACCCACCTCTTGCACATTTACTTTGTGCAATAGGCAGAGCACAGTGGAGACTTTTCTTTCAAATGGGGGATTTTTAGCACGTATTTTAGAAAAGGAACTGGGCCTGAATAGTGGATGAGTGGTCATTCTAAAGTCTCTCCTCACCTTCATCAGTCCTAAGTAAACATTTGCTGTTTGTTCCATACCAAAAAAGTGTTTGGTCCTTAAAAAAACATTGATGAGACATAATTGCTCTTTTTTGATAGACCAAGAAGCCCGCTGTGATCAGAGCCCATTAATAAACTGAAGAACAGTTGACAAAGGCTTAAATGATGCATCCACACAGCTTCTGCAGCACATACGCTCCAGCATATGGCTTTTCAAACCCCCTTTGCAGCAGAGAATATGCACTGTGCTGTGCATTCACAGGCCTGCTTGATGCTAGAGCAAAGCATGACCGAATTTTGTCTACCACTTTCAAGGGCACTTGAGGGAAGACATGAAAATGTAAACTTAGTGTTTTATGTCCACTTACTCACTTCAAAGAGTCCATTCTGTAGCTTCAGTATTGATTTGTGGTTCATGTCTTTTGGTTTTGATGTGATTTTTTTTTTTTTAAGAAAAATAGTCTTTTCAAATATTTGTCCTTTTGGCGTGATGAATTCTACCACTTTTTAGAACCTTTCTCACCTAAGGAGGGAAAGGGTGGCTAGTTTGCTTGTCCAGGCTCTGCTGAGTTATCTGTGCTTTCAAATACTTCAGGCAAGAGGCTGTTTTATGATGTGACAGGTGGTGGCTTTCATCTTTCACATTCCCTATACCGATAACCAAGCTAAGCAAAATGTTTANAGGCAAGAGGCTGTTTTATGATGGGACAGGTGGTGGCTTTCATCTTTCACATTCCCTATACCAAAAACCAAAATAAAAAAATTGTTTGCAAGCAAAAAAAAAAAAAAAAAAAAAGAAAAGAAGAATTTCTAGGTTAGCAAGTCACTCTTTTGGGAAGGAATATAGAAACTGATCTTTTCACCCCAATTCTACACTGCTTTCAGTATCTTGCTTGAATACCCCATTAAATGTATTAGGAAAAAAAAAAAAAAAAAGAAATCACCAGCACTGAAATGCTGACATTGTGGGTTTCCTTCAGGCACCCTTACTGGCACATAGTACATATTGCAGCTATTTGTCAAGCGAATTGAACTTTGAAGATATTTCTTCCCTTCACTGATACTTGACTGTTCTTCTCACAATTTCATTGTAGCACTGCCCTTTAGACCATGCTGACAGAAAAAAAAAAGGCAAGGAGAATTAAGAGGTACCAGAAAGAATTTACAGTTGATGGGTGCACCAGGAACAGCATCTTACAGTTTTCACTTGCCACCAATTTCCACAGCAGTCCACAGTGGAGATATAGGTGCTGCTCCACCTTTCCCCAATCTCCTGATTCCATCACACTACTCATAACTACGCTGAAGACTTTTCACAGTTCCTCAGATATTCTTCTGCCAAGAAACTTTTTATTATGCTCTGCTAGATGCACTGTCCACTTCTGCATGTACTTCCTGGTGCTCAGATTTCATTCTTATTACAATTTTTGACTCAGTTTAGTACTCCTCAAGGATTCCACAAATATGCCTATGTTTCACAAGCAAGTAAAGCTGTGTCATAGGAAGTACTGGTTTTCAAGAGACAGCAACAACACAACAACATCCTTAGGACGTAAGTTTCAAATAGACAAAAGGAGATACTCAAAAAAGTAAGTGCTCACATCTGAAGATTTCTTCAGGTTAAAATCCACCGTCTCCCCATCAATGTTGTCCTCAAAAAACATTTTTTCCTCAAACAAGAAACAGTTACACAAAAGCATTTATCATTTCTTGACAATAAAAATCCTCAGATTCCCAGCCGCTTTATTTCTCTCTGCTTGTTTTTACCCCCACTAAAGACTAGATGGAGAGCACTGGCATTGAAAAAGATTAAACAGATGTAAAACCAAAGCAGTCTGCTTGTGCAATGGACTGCGAGGAAAGTTGGTGATGCATGTTAAATGGTAAATAATAAAATCTAATTGCCATATAAATGTGTGTGGCAATCCATCTCCCACATAATCAATGGTAGGCCAATTACTCTGTGCGAGGGGGATGGCTGTGGTGGAGAGGTAAGGCATTCAAGCACATCAAATGTCCTTCATTTCTTTCCTGTTCTGACCACTTTTGGAGATTGTGTGCACCTGAAAAATGGACAAAATCTAACGAAGCTGGCATTTGCATGGCATAGTACATTCAGATCTCCCTTCCTCCTGCTATAATATTTTCACCCCCTGCTTTAACAGCCAACACATGCTCTTAGCAGAGCCTGCTTTCAAAATAGTGAGGAATTCCTCTTTCCAACAGACTTACTAGACCTCAGAGACCACCGTCTACAAAACTCTTCCTCTGGCAAATGGTTCAGGCACAATTCTCCACATAAAGATACCAAACAGCTGAGATGTTAAATGTTCTCAATTTGAATGAAGGCTTGCAGAGACTAACTTTTTATACAATATTTCTTTTGATAGACAATCACATTCAGACTCTGAGGATATTCCATAAAGCTGCCCTTTTGTAAAAAGGACTGCTCAGTTAAAATACCAAGGTTAATGAGGGTTCATGGCAGCACATTTTTAAAACAAATTTAGGATGTGCTTCTTCAATCTGTGTATCTGGGGAGGGGACTAGGATGCAGTGGAATGCATTTATACTAAATATCCAGGGGTTTTGGTATGTTTTAAGAGCATACATGTTTCCTGTATAATTCTTAACATAACTTTTACTTGGTGTTCCAGAAAGGGCTTGAATGAAATTCCACAATCACCAGCAGTAATAACCTGCATGTCAAACAGCTGTAGGAATGAAGGCTAATGTATACACTCATATGTGTATAAAAGACTGAGAAGAACAGGAGAGAAGCAGCAGGAAACAAAAACCCTTCTCACCATGTACTGATCTGATGGACTATTGCATTGTTGTTGACTTCACAGCACAAGTTCTAGAATATCTTTATTTCATCTGGAACTACTGGAATAGATTTTCAATTTTTTCCCCCATCTTATAATTTTGGCAATTTGGATACAATTTCTGAAGCTTTAGCACTATCAAAATTCTTTTCACAGCCTGGTAGATAGCATTGCTGTTTAGAAGTAGCATGTGAAAAGTGGCAAAGAAAGGAGGATAAAGGAATTCCCATTAGACCAGGCTGTCCAATGACCTATCACTATCTGCTCCTAGAACTTTGTTACATAGAAAGTCTCAAAGAAGAGTTCTCAGTTTTAAGTCCCTTGTTTTTCCTCTGTGCAGAGTCTGCTTTCCTACACTCTCAGGAAGACAACAGCTGCATTTGCCACTGTCTACTCCAACAGGTCACAGTGGGAAGATCTATTTGCTGTTGAGAGTATCTGGGACTCTGTGTTTGGATCAGAACATTATTTCTGCATGAAGAATTCACACCCCACTGGCAAGGTCATTACATTTAGCTCATGCATGATTATTCGAGAAATTTAAGTATTAATACTTGCTCATTTGTACAATGTTTCTGTGCTTCTTAAAGCTTTATTTCTCTAGTAATAAAAGTATAAAGGATTACTGCTGTTGATATGCACCTTGCAATGTAGAGAAAAACATATAATGAAGCAACAATAATAACTGCCTCAATATAAAACAACAGAGAGAAATATTACATGAAATTGAAACAATTTCAATTTCCACTGCTGAAACAGGAATTCCTCATTATGATCAAGACCAATTTAGTGCAGCATGAATAACCTACTTTGACAGGCAAATGAAATATCAATAGATGAAGGGACTATTACAAATCATCAATGAAGATGCCAGACTAGTAGATCTACTGATAATTTAGTTAATTGCATTCGAAGTTTACAAGGATTAATTAATTGCCAAGTGAATCTTTATGCACATTGAAGAACTATAATTTGGTACATTTGTAAAACCATTGAGGTGATACCAGAAATGAATATAACTACTTTCCTTTCAGGTGCTTCAGTCTAGTCTGTTTTCACAGTATGTATGTTTCACAGCAAACAAAAAAGCAAATGTAGATAGAACCAGCAGCCCTGTCTCAAAAGGATAAAGGAAGCCAGGGGCCAGTGAAGAGATACAGAAATAAAACAGACAGCAAGACATCTAGACAGGTTATTTTATTCCACACAAGCTGATTCTGATGTGTGCTCTAATATGAATAACATGTTTTTGAGGATGCAGTGATATAACAGTGCAGGAATAACATATGACTTACAATGGGCTCTAAAACTGACATTCAGGAAGGCTACATGAAAGATGATGACAGTGAGACAGGTTGAAATTAAGAATGTCAGTTCAAAAAAGCAGGTCTTGACATATGAAATGATGCACAGGCAGCAAAAGTTAACCCATAAATGCTGAGCTGTGTAGGTTTTTTTTTTTTCAGAATGGTGATTTCCTATTAAAAAACATGTAGTTAGCCCAATATCAAGATTAGGATGACTGCAGATCATCTTAGAGGATATGGCGTATCTGTGAATACATTCTGTGATCTGGAAAGTTTAAAATTGGATTGGATACTGAAGGACTGAAACTACCAACTCACACAAAAGTTTGTAACTGCTTATTGCTCAATCTGAAATAACTGAGGCATTTTCTACCTTCTCATTTGGTAAGAGTACAATATCCCAACTTCTCATTTCAACTTGTAAACAATTAAAATGCTAAAATATTTTAATTTTCTGATGGGTATTCCAAGAGAATTCTGATTGGATTTTTGCAGGGTTTTTTATGCCTGCTGTTTAAAAAAAGTGTGTGAAAGCTTTGGGGATTAAAATACTGCTTATGCGTGTCAGAGAGAAGCAAGAGGAAGATTAAACCCCGGTAGGTAAGTGGATACAAAGTGTGCTTGAGGATGTCCTCCTCCTCAGAAGCAGATCATGGATCTTTAAGTACTTATAAAATAAAATAATTTCTGACAGATCTACAGTTTCCCATACCACGGGAAAAAAATTGTGGAGGGGGAAGAGATATTACAGATATTGTAAAAGTCACAGTCTAAGCAAGGGAGGCACCTTTCCTTTGGCAACAGTGAGGAACAAGAATCATAGAATGGTTTGGTTTGGGTTCTTGATGTAGCCCAAGACACAGTTGGCTCTCTGGGCTGCTAGCACATATGGCTGGGTCATGTCCAGCCTCCCACCCCCAAGTCCTGGGCAGGGCTGCTCTCACTCTGTTCATCCCCCAGCTTGTGTTGACACTGGGGGTTGCCCCCCCAGTGCATCACCTGCCCTTAGTCTTATTAATTCTCATGAGAGTCCAATGGGCCCACTTTTGCAGCATGTCCAGGTCCCCCTGGATAGCATCGTGTCCTTCAGGTGTGTCAACCACACCACTCAGCTTGATGTCATCAGCAAATATATTGAGGGTGCCCCCAATCCCTCTATGTCATTAATGAAGACATCTAATAACACTGGTCCCCGTAAGGACCCCTGAGAGTCACCACTTGCCACTGATGCCCATCAGGACTTTGAGTTGTTGATCGCTACTGGATGCAACCATCCAACCACTTTTTTATCCATCTAACAATCCACTCATGAAATCCACCTCTCTCCAGTTTGGAGAGAAGGATGTTGTGGGTGACCGGGTCAAAGGCTTAACAGAAGTCCAGATAAATGAAATCTGTAATCTTTCCCTTGTCCACTGATGCAGTCACTCCATCAAGAAGTCAAATTCCATTTTCACTTGTTTTTTCTGTGCCCTTTGAGGCTACTCAGACCCCTCAGAACACCAGAGCACAGCATCAAGTACAACAAGTAAGAATTCCCCTCCACCCTACTCTTTCAGGCCTTGAATTGCAGCCATGCCAGCCATCTGAGCTATCCTGAGAGCAGGGCAGGGAATCTGCTCATGAAATATATGAAAGGAAATTTGCTGTGTAACTGTGTTGGCAGGCTTGAACTGTGCTGCTTTTGCTGTTCAGACTCATTTATCTTTACGGATTATCTGCTAGAACTGCACCTCAGCACACTTTGCTAATTTTCCCTGAGAGGAAGAATAACACAGTTCTTGGAATCCAAACACAGAATTATTTTCACTCATTTATTTGTCTCCAATTTATAATTTACCCATCTAATTACAGCAATAATTAGGCTGCAGGATGTAATATATGTGTTTCCACAGGTAGTTGCTGAAATTGTACCAGAGGTTGTGCAGGGAACCGATGTGTGTGATAATGAACTTTCTGTGTTACATAGCCAAATCCTACACCCAAAAGGAAACATATATTGGAAATTCTCTCCCATACTTTTATGGCAGCTGTCTGCTTTCCCAGACAACTTCCATGCTGTGCAGGCTCGACAACACAATCTGTGTCTTATCTTTGCACTGAATTCACCGTGTATTTGCAGAAACCCAAATATAGAGGATTTCTTTTTCCAGGATCAGCTTGGACTTCAAAATCAGAAATCTGGTAACTCTACAATTACTCAGAATGGCTGCAGGTTCCATACTATCTACACACATTTATATTTCACCTAGTGATAACTCTGGTTAAGCAGAACTATTGATACCAGTAGCAGGAAATGTAATTTTGCAGTTGCTTTGTTGCTAAGGCTAAAATAGTACAGGACAATGAATTAATTGTAACTATTTATATCAGGAAAGTGTATGGAGTGTTTATAGCACAACAGAAATATGGCATTGTAAGAAACGCTGATGTAAAATAGAAAAGAAGCAATTACAGAAGACCATTTCTACTAAATACAAAGGAAGGAAAAACAGTAATGAAAGGCAATTTTTTTGGTCTCTTTTAGCCTGCTGGCTAAAAAGTATCAACTTGAGCCCCCTCCCAAATCCAACCAAAATTCTCATGATATACACTGTGCCATATTTAAGGGAAGCTGACTGAACAAAGTGTGGTATAATACATTTTAAAAAATAAAATAAAATGAGGCATACTATTATAAGGAGACAGAGGTTGAGGATTTGTGTATGCTAGACCAGTTTTAGAGAGGTGCTTGCTATATATTTCTGCACTGAAAATGTCAGGCTTGTTATTCTTTTACTGTCCACATTCCTTGGGTGGTAAATCACAGAAAATCATCTAACACAATTCACCTTCCTTGCTTCAAATCTCAGTATGTTTTTTCATGCTCCTCATTTCTTTTTCTTTTTCTTTTTTTTTTTTTTTTCCGAAGGAATTCAAGGTTAGAAAACGCGACAGCTATGGATACAGTTTTACTTCAAAAGCATAAGGCGAAAGTAGCATTTTCAAAGTGCAGCACACAAAGGGATGCTGGATTTTGCAGGTTGTCCTCGCTGATGAGCCTTCCCTGGGCAGCGCGTTCGGCGAGATCACAGCGCTCTCTAGTGCCTTAAGCGAGCACATGGAGCGAACTTGATCTGCTTCCCTTAAATAAAGCGGCACACCAAAGACACACCACAATCGGTTTGAAAAATATGTCGAATAAAATGGCTGTGTTAATTATCGGCTCGCAACAGGGCTGTTTTTTTCCCTACCCATGCCTGATTTAACTACTAAGAAAAAAGCCAAACATAATAAAGACATACACATACGAATAAGTAGTACTTGCCATCTTAAAATGTTGAGGAACAAGGTGGATGCTTTCTCTACAGCATCAAAAACAATGTTGAAATATGACACTGTTTCAATAAACATCGATGATGTTTAACAGAATGCAAACCCAAGAAAAAACATGGCACAAATTTCAAATGCTATTTTAGGAATGGAGTGTCAGCCATCCAAAAAGCTTTATCAGAAATGCTAGGTTTATAAATAAAAGAATCTCTTATTGAAGATTATGACATATAAGGATACTGTTTTTACAGTCTTTCTTACAATCTTAATAGTACTTTCAAGTGAGGCAAACATGTAAAATATCACAAAATCCAGCATAATTACCAAGGTCAGCTCATTATCTGTGACTCAGAGGCAGTTAAAAGAAAATCCAGCAAGGAACAAGCTCTTGATGGAATATTAATATCTACTTTGAACATCCTGGCTTTTGAAATATCATATTTCTTTAACTGTTATGAAATTTCAGTTTTCCTGCCAAGAGCCTTCTTAAAGAATGCTAAAATACATAGTACTTTTCCACATGACCAGAACATATATTAATATGTCTGATTATGTAGTCATTATTTTAAAAGCATACTTACTTATACATCCTTCCAAAAAGATATTTCCCTCAGATGCAAATTAGCTTTTTAGAAACCCATCCACAGAACCCATTATTGCCACTTATTTTAAAATATACATATATTTATAGAAAATGGATCTATAGAATCCAGCTGGATTTATAATATGTAGGTTTAAAACAAACTTTATCCCACCTGCAATTGAAATTACAATACATTATATATTTAGATAAGTATGTGATACCACTTATATAACCTATGTTCATGTAAAAGACATTGTAGGCTTCCTTTAGTCTCTCAATTATCTTTTGGTTTATGTGGGCCACTCCGTGTTATTACAATTTCCTACTGTTTTTTTCCCATAGGATCTTCACATGTTCAAATTGTACCTACCTGTGCAGAACTAATACAAAACTGGCATCGTTGGGTTAAGATGATGTTATCTCTTGTGATCATATTAATTATTATAAAATAAAAGCTTTCAAACAATATAAAAAAATTATATCATACTTTACATCCATGACTTATTCTGTTCATCATTCTGTAATGGCCCTCACTGTAGATTACACAAGAATAACTGTACTTACTTTTGAGATCTAAATTTCTGGCTCCTGCTGTGCTCTGTGTTGTGATTTTAGTGTCAATCTTTACAGTGTGTAGGTTGTTGGTATCCCTTGATATCATGACATTATGCCACTGGTTGTCATTCAGAGGTTTATTAGAACTTCCCTTGATGAGGTTGGCACCGTTTCCCAAATCAAACACATAGTGTAAATACCTGGGAAAAGAGAAAAAATTGGAAAAGTTTCCTTTTTCTTTACATAGCAAAGGGGCACTAATTAATATGTCTAATATTTTCTATTTGCTTGTACTCCTCAGTAGAGCTGGCAAAACCAGAAGACAACAATGAATGCCAGATGGGGAAGCAACTGTCATTCCGAGAAACTGCCACTCTTTTGGATGAGTTGAGGTGCAGTCCCAAGTTTCTGGAAAGCAACGAGCACTCCGTGTACCAAGACATGCATACATACGTAGAGAGAGAACAAGAGGGAGGCTACAAACTAGTACTTCTTTGTGGTAAACACGAGAGAAGTTATACCTATTATTTACTTTCATACATTTCAGGCATCTAGCTTCATCTGAAAGAAAGAGTCACAATAAAGCACGTGAAGGTCAACATGAAGAAACATGATCAATCACATCTATCCAGTCAGAAAAAAGATTTGCATCCTAAACTTCCCTGTGTATTTCCTCCTGTACACACATTTTGAACAGACTGGTTTTGGCGTTAACGCTAATCCATACATACCCTTTTACTAATTCAACCACAATGAAATCATTTCCATCGCCACTGTTAAAAAGTATCAATCCATCCAGGGAGGTGGTTTTGAACTGGAAAAAAAGGTGCATAGATGTGTACGCTTGTAGCGTGGCCAGTGCAACATAACTTGCTTTTGTTTTAAAGGTTACAGGGTCTGCTATGATGTTCCTGAACCCGAATCTTGCATTTAGCTCACAATAATCGATGTCTCCATTTTTACATAAGTCAATGTATGCCATGCCATTAAATGTGAGACTCTGTAGATGCCCAATAAAATTAGAAGGCACAGAAGACAGGTAGCGCCGTTCTGTTATTATTCCTGTTTCTATGTTGTGGAATTCCAGTCGTGTGTGATCGCCAGCCATTTGACCTTTAAACAGCAACAAGAAAACACGTGTTAGTGTCTGAAACGGGAGGTCGAAAAACATGTCATGTGATTAAGTATTTGCATAAATTTCACACTTTTCAGAATGTGCAAGGCCAATTCTTGACTCCAAAGGCAATTCTTCTAAGTTCAGCCGAACTACTGGTCAGTCTGAGAGCCTTTCCAGTGTGTTCAGTACGTTTGGATAAGGCCAACAGCAAGATTTCTAAACTGAAACAGTTTGCCAGAGTATATTAAATTGCCAACAAAATCCCTCACTTTACTGACGCTTAACCAGATGTGGGGTTTTACCACAAGCAAGTGCAGTAACTTAACACAAGGATGACAAAGGCCAATCTCAAAGCCAAACCAACAATATCGGAGTTTCATGAAAGAGAAACAGAACAGCTTGAGGGATATTATTGCATGTGTTTTGCTTCAATGTGCATGATTTGACTAGAAGACCATGATTTGACCTGTTTCAGCTGTCTTAGGTGCATTACTGCTGGCCCTGCTGCAAAGCCCTGTGTGAAAAGGGTGGAGAGCTGCTTGAAAGCAACTGGCTTTGTATCATGGGGATAAACCATGGGAGAAAGGGCAGAGCCCAAGAGATGGGCTGAGCAGAAAGGCTTCAGGAAGGGTGCATGCCAGTGTGTTGTAATCCTGTAAACAACAAGGGACTTGCTTTTATCAGAAAGGTGGCCAAAAGCAAGCCCTACAGCTGCCTTTGAGTTCTCTCTGTCATGCAAGGACCACTGCAGAGCAAGAAGCCTAAAATCTGCTGACTGTAGAGCTAATCTGGAGGAAAGGATCAGCATTGCCAGAGTACACTGCATACAGGTCAGGTAAGTTTTCAAGCTAGTTACTAAATACCTTACCCAGCACATCAAAATTGTGTTCACTGAAGTGTTCCCTTTTCTGACAGAACTTCCAATATTTTCCATGCTTATTTTAAAGAAGTAGGGCAGTATTTTCACAGGGCTGATTCATGGTCACATTGTGTGGAAAAACAGCTTTTATTACTAATGAATTTCACCACTTAATGTACCTTTTGCAAACCATGGCCTAGATTCCCCAGTTCCTTAGCTGCATCACGTCTCTCATGGAGAACAGAGAAGGTGAGGAGCAGACCTAGCCAAGCTGATCTAAATACTGGCATAAAACTGCTCTAATTCAAGTCCCCACAGTGGCAAAGCTGTTGACAAGCCAAGTTCCCTCTGTCCATCCCCAAATATACTGTTCCAAGAGAGAGTGTGAGCACTGCCCCAGGCTGGACATGTCAGAAGTGGTGCACAAAGCCTGGAGGAGGCTGACACAGCTGTACCTTTGTAGGTGTCATAAGCGAGTGTCTGTGGACATGTGTGTGACAGGGAAAAGACAAGGGAAAGAGAAATGTTGATATCTGGGATTTGCCCAGGGAGATGAATTCACAAGCAGGTTAAGTCACAGCACTGAGATACGTGTATGGGCACCAGTGAAATTACATGGAAAATAGCTCTGTAAGTTTTAATACCATTCAGGCACAAAAATTGCTCTAATAATTCATGATAAATGTTTACAGGTAGCTTACTTAACTTCAGGATGAGCTCTGTATGAGAACTCACTTTTACTGGTGTCATTGAACACCACCACTACCTGAGATCTTCACTCACAGGACTGAGCACTGCAAGGGGCAGCTTAAACCGCAGGGACAGTCTTGATATTCTTGTTTCTAAACATCTGTTCTGAAGGTACCACTTGCCCTGAATGTATTAAGCAAAAGTGGGTTTTTCCTTGCAGTAATGAGTCTTGAAAAATACCAGATGTGTAATTTTTTCTGGGACAAGAGCTGTATATTGGATCACAGGCAAAGAGCTGGGGATCAAGTTTTAGAGAGGAACATTATGTATTCCAGTCTTGTATCCCTTCAGATGGCATTGCATTAATGTCATGGCAAAAATCCACTGAGCTTTGGCCTGTAGCACAGTATCCCCACTACATTAAACGTATTTCTTTCTTTGAGCATAGTAATAAAAAAGTTCCAGAATCTGGGCTCACATCCCAAATCTCCCTCCAACATTTCAGTTCCACAAACATGCCAACAGGACTTGAGACTTCACATAATGCTCCACAGGATTTGTAAATGCAGCAGTGAAGGAAAAGAGAGAGAGAGTGTAATTTGTACTTACAAGGTTGGGCGTTTGGGGGTTTGGTGGTGTTTTTATTATTTTTGTTATCTTTTTGGGTTTTTTTTTTTAAGTTTATCAGGTTTGTGGAAAAGCAGCATACAAAATGCCAATTGAATAACCATAAGCTATTCTGCTATCCAACTTTAGTGACCTTCACTCCACTTTTATTTTTTTATACATTTTTAGAAAATAAGGTGCATCAGGGCTGGAAGTATTTAAGCTCTTCTGTGATTAATAATTTCTTTAAAACCCCCTGCACGACCTCCAATGAAAACTTATGACTCTGAATTATATTATTTATCCATGCACACATTATGCATTTGTCAAAGAGAACCAAGCACAAAACACAAATGACTAAGTGGTATTTTATAATCTGTAAAAACTGGAAAGTCAGGATGAATTATTTAATGGCTTTTCTTCCAGCTTAAGCTTTCTGGATCTGATGGGGTTTCTTTCATATACAACATAGGAAATGGTATCAAAAATAATGTGTGGCAGGAGAAAGCTGGAATTTTTAGCAGGAAGTCAGTTTTCTTCCTTACTCTCCTTATAAACACCACAACGACCTTTCCCAGGAAAAATGAATGAGTTACATTTTAACCAAATTTCTGATTGTTGGGACATCTGAAGCAAAGTTCTAAGCAGTTTAGAACAAGCACACTGTAATCTTATATGGCAACTCTTTCCCTACCCTTTCAAGAAATTCAAAACTACTACACATTAAATTCTATTACATACATTTGAAATTTGAAGTTGGAAAGGCTTTTAAAATGCTCAGTGTTGAAAAAAAAAGAACAGAAAAGCCCCACCCCCCCCAAAAGAAAAAAACCAAAAAATCTCATCAGTTACACAACAATAAAGATTTTCTTTGTTGGAAATGTGAGATTCCTGGGACTAACAGCAGATTAGCCATATTTAAATTTTCCTGTGTTCCTTCTCTTACACCAGTTCCCTCCTCACTGGTGGAGGAGGTCACAGATTGGCCACGCAGATTCCTACAGGGAGTTTAGGAAGCTTAGGAATACTGGGATGAATTTCTCCATCAAACATCTGTGCATTATGCAAATGCAGACAACTTCCAGTTTGAAGAACTGAGAGGGAATTCAAGTCACTGGCCAGTTTTTGATGTAGATACTGCGGTATGGAAAGAATACAAGTGTTGCATTAGAAAGCTGGACCCAGGTTATGTAACCTGTAGTATTTGTAAATTAGAACTCTGCCAGGAGGAGTCCAGGAATTGTGCATTTGGATCTTGCACTGGATTTTGAATTTCCACTATATCAGAATCTGCCTTGAGTGGTAGTAGAAGCAGCAAGATTATAGTATTTTTCAGTATACTTCCACCCATACTATAAATTTATTATCAAAAAGAAAATAAATTATTTAGGCCATCTACATTCTTGGGAGAATGACCCTAGGCATCATAACATACACAGACTTCAGCTCTGGAAGATACATTGGTAATTTCTGAAAAGTTCTAGAAAATATGTCCTTGCAGCTATATGAATTATTCTTCTACCAGTGACACGACCCTCAGTGTTCTGCTGAGGTGAAAAGGAATTATTAAAGAAGGTATACTCCTCTTTGGAAAAAACCAAACATTTAACTTGTTACATTTTAACAAAGCTTAGAACCAATGATAAAAGTTGTCTGATGCTACACAAAACCAAAGGATAATTCTAAATAGTTAACAAAAAATTAGGCACATTGTACTGTGCAAGGAATCAGGGCCAGAAGCCAGATCAGTTGCTATTAACAACATGTATGTTGTTAGCATATGTGTCATACAAGCATTGTCCTGTACAGGACAAAATCAATGTGTTTTCTATTAACCTTTCTGATAATATAAATATAGAAATACATTTGTAATATCTGCCAACGTGCATGTCAGTTTTTTTCTCCCATCCCAACTGCTATTTTAGTATTTGAGAAAAACATGCTGCTTAATGTATAATTATTGAGGACAACTGACGCAAGATTCAAGCCACAGTAGAATATCCTTCAAATGTTTATTAAATTCTTTCTTCCAGCAGTGGCTTAGTGTTTAGCCTTAACAATGTGTTGCCAAAAGCATTTTACTTGCCTTCTCATTAGTGATGTATCAAATCACTTCTCTCCAATTACTGTATAAAAACACTCATTTCAGTCAGCACGAAGGTTTCCATTAATTTCAATAGCAACCTTAGAGCAACATCAACATCAAGTGTAATAACACACTTGTTGCACCAGCATTCCAAGATGCTTAACATGGATTTTGAATCTTACCCAAGAAAAGAAAAAAAACCATCTGTTTCTTTCAGATAAAGCCATTTTACTTCTGTCATTTTTCTTTTTTTTGTCTCGTGCTTCCCCCCAGTAAACATGGAATCATGGAATCACAATGCCACACTACCTGTCACGGCCTGCTGGTCATCCACCATTAACTTTAAACCTTTTCCTCGCCGCACCACGCGCACTGTGTGCCACTCATTATCATTGAGGTTATAGCCAGCAAAAAGGGTTTCTGGGCCTTTGCCTGTAGGATATGCCAAACAGTCATTATGCAATCTTTAAAGCAGTTTACATGTGAACCTCACAGAGAAAGAGAGAAACAGAGAGACTGGCTGGGCAAATGTTAAAACTCACCAAAAGTCACATCAAGCAAGAAAATTACCAAGTATAAGCAAAATATAGAGCTACTATATACCGTATTCTATAGAACTACTACATTAAAACACTTCTAATGTCTATTTAAAGATGTAAATACATTGTCTATGCACCAGGTTTTCATAAATAGGCACAGTCAACATGGATTTAATTATTCACTTTTCAATAACATACAGGCCTTTAAGAAATGGGATTAAATGAGCTAAAAGAACTTCAAGTATGGATTTACAAGACTAGATGTTTTCTCCTTTATTAAAAATAATTTGGTGGAAACTAAAAAGCGGTAAATGTGTGTGCATGTGTGTTATATTTTTCTTAATCTATGCCAACTTCTCTGTTTATTTAGCCTCTGTTTATTAGGACTTCTCAGAATATCGTCTATTACCTGACCTAGATGACTTGCTAATATTCCGACACAATACCTTCTGATGTTAGTGGTTCTTCATACCTTCCTTTTTCATTTAATGGATATGATTCTTTTGGAATCTGCTATATTTTTCAGCAGTAAAGCAAACGCTTTCAATGCAAATTCTGTGTATAGCACAATGTACTGGTGATAACCGAAGTATTCACAAACCTAGGAAACAGGATATCTTTAATGCCCAGGAAAAGATTTCTCATAAGAAAAGGATTATGGAAATTGTCTCCTGCACTGATGACCAAGAAGTGAAAGAGAGAAAGAAAGATCCTGACTTTGTACTGTCACTGATATGAATAGATGATAGACCAAGTGCTGAACCGATCGATCAAAACTTAAGTGGTGACTGTTCAAAAGACAAAGCTAATCTGCAATTAACAAATTACATTCTTGTAAAATAGAGACCTTCTTGGCCTGTTTTTCAGTTCCTGTGGCAGAACAAATGCTGCTGAAAACTAAAAGGTGTCAATTAAATTCTGGACTCCTCTGTGCAAGAGACATGGAGCTCCTGGAGCTGGTCCAGTGGAGGGCTACAAAAATTATGAGGGGACTGGAGCATCTCTCTGATGAGGAAAGGCTGAGGGAGTTGGGCCTGTTCAGCCTGGAGGAGAGACACTGAGAGGGAACCTCATCAGTGTCTGTCAGCGTCTGCAGGGAGGGGTCAGAGGATGGACCAGGCTCTGCTCGGCGGTGCCGGGCAATGGGACAAGAGGAAACGGGCAGAAACTGATGACCAGAAAGTTCCACTTGAACATGAGGAAGAAGTTCCTTACTGTGCAGGTGGCAGAGCATTGGAACGGGTTGCCCAGATAGGCATATTCCCCCTCCCTGGGGATATTCAAGAACCATCTCGACACAAACCTGTGCCACGTGCTCTGGGATGAAACTGCTTGAGCAGGGAGATTGGACCAGATGCCCCACTGTGGTTCTTCCCAACATGACCCACCCTGTGGTTCTGTAAAAGAGGCACATTATAAAATAACTTTTGACACAGAAATATTAGGGTTACCCTGAGTCAGACCATTACCTCCATTGTGTCTTTCCAGGTGACTGTATCCCATGTCTTGCTCTGAAAGGGAAATGTCACTAGCTCTGAAACTCTCCCACATTTCTCTTGGGATTCTTTTCCATCCAGCACAGGCTAACTGTGATGGGTGAGGTCTGTTAATAAAATCAAAGCCTTAAATCAAAGTCTCTCTGACTTCAGATCTGCACAGAGGGAAAAGGACACTAAGAGCTTGATGTAGCCATTCAGCATATTGGACAGTTTTCATCTCAGATGTTTTCCATCTTCTGTCAGCATTTTCTTAATTGCTGCTGGTTTCTTGCCCTACTTTTATATGCAACCTTTGCTATTTTGTGCAGGCCAAGGGATCTCCAGAACGAAAATGCAAAGCAAACGCATTGAGATTCTCATAACACCGTTTCTCTGTGTCTCTGTACTGACACCAAGCTAGGAAAGGTGCTCGAACCCAGCAGAAGCAGATGATTGGGGTCAATTACCTGAATCATTCTGTTCCTTAGATGTTTGCTTTCTTTGACAAGAGAAAGACCAGTTTTACATAAAGATTAAGTGAATAATATTCTCTTTGAATGTGCTGATATAGATACAGTGAGTAAAATTTTAAGCAATTTCTTTTAGGCACTTCAGTGGAAGCAATTTCTACCTAGAGCTGGAGACAACAGATGGATTTATATAAAATGCTAAATGACATGAGCAAAATCTTAGTGAGAGTCAATTGCCTGCCTAGGCATACATCATTTAATATTATTGTAAACATGTTCATACTTATTTGTTAGTCCACCCCCCTTTTTTTTTAATTTTTAAAGTAGTTGAACCACTTAGTCTCCATTATCTTGCTTCAGATCTCTAAAAGACCTAAAAGCATATGCAATTTTAATTTACTCTCACATTAACAGCCCTCTGTATCGTCCCTTTCGTGTAAAGGTGCCTCAGTGTATATTAATATCAAATCCAACTTGGCTGCTCACATTTACAAGCAAATATATCTATTCTCTTTTAACGGCTAGGGAGTTGTAAACTCTTCCTGTTGTAAAATTAAATGTGTGTTTTCCTATGCATCAGTCTATTTTCCTTGCAAGAGTACTCCGAGTAAAAAAATCAGGTCAGAACTCCACGTAAGCTGCCTGTTCCCACTGCACGCAATCCAAAAGAGGATTAAGGGGACCCCTGGTGAAAGGGCTATAAAAAGGACATTCCTTGGTATGACATGCCATGGGAGCAGTGCACTGAAAAGGGTCCTGGCTTTGGAGAAACTATCCACTTGTATGGAAAAGAGACCTTTCTTTCCGGGGGCTGATCCCTTAGAGAGAAGAAGGGCTTTTTCTTCGTCAGAGAGAGTACAAGAAACTACAGAATAGCAAGGTCCAGTGCCCAAGGATTGTGCATCTACCTGTCCCATCATGCTGCATCTCTGCTAAGTGGAATAGTTTTCCATAGCAGCTGTGGAGGGAGATAAGGAAGGTTGGATGCTCACCATTCCCGTGCTAATGCAGTGCTTGGGCTGCTTCCTGACAAGAACATGCTTTCACATAGAAAAGCAGCAAAATATGTTTGTGAGCAGAGAATTTAGGAGAAAATTGTCTAAGTGCTTAAACACAAAAACATGTAGGAATCCCTTGATACCACAAGACTACCAGAACTGCAGAAGAAAACTCTTAACATACCTTGTTAAATGGCATTGGCCAACCAGAAACATAGTTCATATTAGTACTTTCCTCGCTGACTTTCAAATACATTGACCTGAAATTAATTTAAATATCATACTGAGATCACAATGGTGCAGTCTTCTTCTGCCCTGGTTATAGTTCTTATAGTGAACCTACTCTAAATTTGTATCTACTAACTCATTGTCTGTCCAGTCTTATTCTGACTTTACACTGATCTGATACCACTCCATTTAAATCACACCAGCAGAAAGGGCTCTTAAATAAGGGTATTTAAATAAGAATTGACATACTGCCATCTTTTTTTTTTTGGCAAGGGGGGAGGGATGTTCTGGGTTTTTCATGAAAAAATTGTTCAATATCTCCCACAAGAAGAAAAGCAAGAGCCCCAATTAAAAGAAAAAATACATATAATTTTGGGGATTTTTTTGTTTTTCATGGACTGATACTACTTTTCCAAACTTATGTCTCTCCACTCTTGTTTCCCACACTGTCCTTCCCCTGGAACTCATCTATCTGTTTCTAGACAGGACACAGTTATTTTGCTTCACATACCCAGCCAGCACTAGCTCCCTTTCTGAGCTACTGATTTTCTCAGATACTAAACCCTTAATCATAAACCTTTCCTTTCTGAGAGACAGATACAAACTGGAAAAAAAAAATCCACTAACTACTTTCTCTTGTTTAAGTACGAAATTTATTATCAATGTCTGTGTTCAGCTCTTTTCCTGTTTTAAAGGCTTAAATAACTACTAGATTTTATGCATCCCTGGAGAAAATGGATAGTACCAGATAAAAGTACTGGCACTTTTATGGCTACCACAATTTGCTCAGAGTCCATCACACCAGTAAAATTTCCACATCCATTTAAAAGCAGATAATTGCTTGTACAACCACCTTTTTACAAAGCAAAATGCAGACTGTGCAGTCAGTCAATACAGGTACAAATCTTGATGGTGCAATTCATTATGAACTAGGACATATAAAGCCCCAAACATTCCCAGTTATATATTTACTTTAGCATCCAAAGCTGAGCTTACTTTGTTGTTAGAACCTCAGCTGGAATTTAACAGCCTTTTCAAAGTTAAAGGAAAAAAGTATGAACCTCCCAAAGAAAAAAATCTAATTTCCAGCACACTGACTATTCTAAATGTTCTCTGGAGATTCCTATTCTCTTAACTACCTTTGAGGAGCTTATTCAGCCTAATTCACGGGCTGAAGATTTGCTGAATTCCAACGAGTCAGTCAATTAACTTTAATATACACAATTTTTCCTCTTATAGATACCTATCCTGTGGTACTGTATTTTTAACCAACTATTTGAACAGAACTGATGATTTTGAAAGCAGATACTAGCTTTTGGCGTTGTACCAAAACATGCTCAAAATTAGTTGTCTGAACCAAATACAGGAATTTGTTTCTCACAATGCCATCCACCATTACCAAGAAATACACCAAAATGCTTGGAGCATTCGATTCTGCCATCAAAAGTAGATATGAAACATGAAATATAGAAAGAGGCACAGTAAACAGAGACTAGCAAGGGAGATTGGGTGGTTCAGTGGATGCTATACTATCCTATGGAACCCATGCTAGATACAGGCAAATCACTACTATTTATTTATTGGTCAGCATAAGAAAGATCAGTGGTTTCAGCCTGGTTTGCTAACAGAAAACTATGCATACTACAGCTATCAGTTATCAGGTGGCATTTAGACAAAAAAGACATTTGGACAAGAAGACAAAACCCTGAGATCAATTCAGCTAATAGGAAATGTTACTCTAAGTCAGGGCTGTCAAGATTTCAGCTAAAATAATAAATATTTTACGATTCAGCTCGCTGTGTATAGACAGCTGCGTGGCTCTGAGAGGCACCCAGGAGTGTCATTGTAAATACCTAGTGCAGAACAAGAGAACTCTGTGCCATCTCATTTATCCTGCCTTCCAGAGTAAATTTAGCATGCCTCTAATCTGGGCTTCTGTTCCAGCACTCAGCCAGACTCACAGCACTGTGCAAACCTCATGAGGCACCTGCATTACATACCAGGCTGCAGCACAAAAAGTTCAGGAAAGATTCCCCCAGAGCAAGGTACAGAAACACAAGACATACAGGGTAAGGCATCTTAACCTTCACTATCCTTTCTATGGCTGGCTGCAGAAATATTACTGGTCTTCCAAAACACTCATTAGCTCAGCAGATCTTAAAAAAGTCAATTAATATAGTGACTCAACTGTATTTTAAATGACTGTGGCCTGTATCATCCCAAAATTCCCTCACTACACAGGTTTCTTGCCAATAGAAAAATTAAATTGCCTTTTAAACATCAGAAATGTGTATCAGGTTATCATTTACAGCTAGTTGATAGGATAACTTGAAAAAAATCTAATTGCAAGTCAAAGAAATTTTGTCCACTTTATTTTCTCCCCAACAGACTCATATGGAAAATTCCACAAGAATAGCACATTCACTGAATTGTATCAAGAAAAACATATCAATCTTGCACTGCTTGATCCAAATGCTTCAGCCCACAATAGTTTTATTATAGGCAAAATTGCTTTTGGCAATTTGGGTAATGTATTGGCAGTTAAGGGTATTTTTATCCCTTTTTTTTAAAAATAAAATTTGACATTTCAGAAATTAAAATGAAGGAGATTGGAGCTGCTGGTATCATTCATTAGCTTTCATTTCAGCTGTAGAACTCATTTTCTTTAGAATAACAGGAATATAATATTAAATATTTCCATCGAGGCATATCTATATTTCTCATAGGGAAGTGCAGAAAGCTAAACAAGATACTTTTGAAAATTCTACTGGCTTCCCCTACATGAACAAACTACAAACAGACTGCATTCAATATCGATCTAGTTCACTAGCAAGGAGAAACAGCATACACAGTGAATTCACTGGGGAAGAAAAATCCATGGAAGGATATGAAAGCAACCAATCCAGGAATCAAGCACCATATCCAGCTCTGAGGACAAAGAGTTTTCATTTGTCTGGTTCTTTTCTCTCTTTTCTCTAAATTTACTTCCCCCTGGCCATGGTGTGAGTTGCTTGAATTTCCCCCCTCCCAGCTTTGTCTTTCTCTTGGAAGCTGTTTAATTTAGGGTGTAATATCACACATACTCATTCTTTTATTTCTTTTAAGCTGTGAGATATTCACTGTGACACAGCTGATGTCTAAACAGAGCCAGTGGATCCAGGTGGGAGGATAGAACACAGATTTATTGGACTAAATTAAATCTAAGAATTCTGCCAAGAAAGATGCTGCTAACGAACCACTGTCTTGTGAAAGCCTATTCTCTACAAATAGGACCAGTACTCCATTTCAGCAAAATGGAGAAAGAAAGAAAAACATCAGAAAGCAATAAAATTTAGAGCTGCAAGTCTTGGCCTCTACACTTCCCTGCTAGACCAAAGGATATGTAGAAGACAGACACATGCTCTCAGATTTGTGCCTTGCTGGTCAATAACTGGGTCTATATTAACTTCAACTGTATTTCCTGAAAAAAAAAAGGGATTTGAAGTAGGAATTACAACTCTCTGTGAACTCAGGGCACACGAGAGGATAAAACTGGTTTTGTTACTGCGTTATGAAATGTCTGACCCATCTTAGAGATGTTTCTCAACACATTACTCAAAACAATTATGGCTTAAAACCAGCTGCATTTTAATTTAGTCTTGTAAGTCATCTATCTAAGCAAATGAAACACAAAAAGCCCTAAGGATATGTAATTTTCCTTCTTCTTGGAAATAACGAAAGAAAAGTATCTTTTAAAAGCAGCTAAAACCAGAAGGCAGCTAGATCCCTGTATTTTTAATGAGTGCAGTTTCTCTTTCATACCGTTCTCTGAGGATCATGACTATCAGAAAAAGTGCTAAAGGTACTAAAGGTTGTAGGAATCTCCCCCAAGGCCGTGAACTAAAACAAAGTCAATGAGCTTGAAAAATATGGTTGTTGTTTTGTCAGCTCACTGCTGAACGCTCTGAGACAAATTTTCAGAAATCACGGTGAACCTGACAATTGACTTTGCTGTAGGTGAGGTGAGCGTGAACTTTCAATACATGGCAATTCCATGCTAATTTAAAGACAACTTGAGTGCAGGATTATTTACTTCGCATTTACTGCAGGTAAAGAAACGTGCACTCGCAAGGATCGTGCAGCTTTACAACCACACTGTAAGGTCACATCCTGCCTTGCATCAGGCTAAATTTTTTCAAGCGCGCTCAAGACTTAACAGTGTGAGCTGGCATTCAGCAGATTCACTTCCACAAACTACTTGTGTGGTTTTAGTAGATCTTAATTTGTTTTCACATTAACTTGACATGGCTGCTATAATGAAAAATTCCGCAAATTTTAAGCTGAATACGTTTGAGCATTTTATTTCAAGTCATACTTAAACACTTTCAAGTCAGCATTGACTTCATTCTACCTAAGCTACTGCAGTACATTAGGAAAGCAGCTATTTCACAAGCCTTCTATGCCATTTAATAACTGAAATCATTTTTTTTTCAAATATCATCTACCATAAGCTTGTGTATTACATGAAAAAGAAACTGGGAAATTTTAATCCCTTTAAAGGACTGAAATTCTCCCATGCAGGGTTTTTGCATTACACTGAGCTTTCTAATTCTGAAAGCTTGTTTCAATTGAAAATTCTTTTTAGCTCCTATTTAACAAAAACTTTGTAACACTGGTAAAGAAAAGAATGGCTAATTCACCCGGAGTTATTAGTGTTTACTTTTTCTGCTTCTATAAAAAGAATAGGATTAAAAAATCATGAGAATTGACGTGGGAACTTGGGAAGTCCTATGTAAAATAGTGCTAAAACTAACTTTAAACCCCAATTTTAAGCGATATTGAAATTCAGGTTTTTTTAAAGTAAATATTCATTGCTCAGCTATGACTTTAATGGCAGCCAGAATCTCTAATATTCTTTAATTCTGTATAAATTCAGAGTTTTATCAATACTACTGATTTGTGAGATGTGGCTTAAAGTAAGGGAAAATAGCAATCCTAAGATAAATTCAAATTAGGTTTCTCTTTTCCCAAGAAGGGTTCGACTTTTACCTCAGCAGACTCATTATTCTGGTCTTGACTACCAACCAAAAGTCCCAAACAAACACAGAGGCAGAAACACACATTTCCCTGTCCCGGATTTCTAGGAGCAGCAAGAACATTCTTCTAAGTTTTCAAAGAAATAGAGTGTGCTACACCTGACAATCTCCATTTCCTTAGACATTATCTCCACAAGTTACTGTTCAAATACAGTGCCCTCAGCTTCCAGAGGAATTTTGCTGTCTCCTCTGAGCCCAAGAGATCTGGAGGAATTCTGACATGGAAGAAGGATTTCTCAACAAGATGGCTACCTAAATAACTTTTATGATCTGGACCTTAATCGCTGTCATTCAGCTAATAAACAAAGAAGCCTGAGAGACAAAGGTGCTGCAGGCAACAGATGCAGCTGATCCCCAAGGGTACCCTTAGGAGCCCAAAGAACTCGTGTTACTGCTTTCCACTTAAACCTAGTGAAGAAAAAATAACCTAACTTTCAGCAATCTATGTAGAAAAAGTAGGTACACGTTTGATTATTTCATTTTTTTTTACGGAGAAAATTGGAATATTTTTTGTACGTTGGCTAGATTATAAGTGACGACAGGGAAGAGAAGCAAAAACAGCTTTGACCACACATTAGCCTTTCTGACATTCATATTGACTGTGCCCATTTATATCAAAACCATGGCTGTCAACACTCGTTACATTTTAAAAGATAAGTAAGCACAATTAAAGTATGCTTATCCACTATTCATCTCTTTATTAAAAAAACCCACCTTTATAGGTTTAGTTAAATTAACAGAAAAAAAACCCATTTAAATACTTCCTTTTACCCTTATATCTTGCACAGTGTTCTTAAGAATAAGCAGATTGGAAACTAGCTGGCATAGAAAGGAAGATAATTTGGACTGTGACTTTATTTTAAGAATAAACTCATCTTAATTTACAGGTGTCTTCATCCCAAAAAACAGTTGTTACAAAATAGTTACAACTAAATCTCACACTCATATCCTTTATTTGTTTGGGGTTTTTTTGTAATTTAAATGCTGAATTATAACATTTTTGCCTAATTAAGAGTAATGAGAATAACATTTAAAGGTTTATTATTATTGATTAAGTTAGTGTTTTAAAATATTTTTATAATCATCATGGATCAAAAAGCACAATTTCTTGACACTGCTTATTCTTGGATACTTCTAGGGAGATAGGAGTCAAGCAAGGAGGACTAAAATAGACATTTCAGATTGTTTTCAGATATTACAAATGGATAAATACAAAGGTTGATCCCTGTTCTACGATCAGCCTCCACTGACTCGGATAGGTACACTCTTGCATGCCTGAGTAGAAAAGCATAGCTTTTAAAATTTAGTACATGGAATAGTTTTTAACATTGAGAGAATCTCTCCAATGCTCTTGTGCCATTTATCATCTCTTTAGGATTGTGCTCAGCATCAGCAAGTGACAATTTTTTATTTAACTAAACAAGTAAGCTTCTTGGCAGAAGTGCCTACTTGCACTTTCTTAAGGTGTGCTCTGTATCTTGATTTATGCATTTTTAGGGAATCAAGAATCCGTGTTGCTGACTTTCAGAGGTAGTGCTGCTCTTATTCACAGCCAATTAGCTCATCAGCTGAGTTCCTAAGTGTCTTGTATCATATCAGTGATGGTGTCAGCTGTCTCGTGTTAGCTGGAGATGCAAGAATACTTCTTCCCCCCCAGAGCAAAAGGTGTGGGGTCTTTTCCTCCTAGGAAACAGCAGACTTGCTTTCAAGCTGCTGAAATGTTACCCAGCAAAAACTGCAGAGACAGTTCAAAGTATACCAGCAACCACAGCAAAAGTTCACCAGGTAATTTTCACCAACATTCAACAATTATAGTGCTTAAATTTTGGTAAAACTATAATTCTATAAATGGCAGTGAGCATGATTGTTATGATTGTTATTTTTCACTTCTGATCCAATTTCCACAAGTCACATGTAAACAGTTCATGGCATGAAAGTGAAAGATGGAATTGTTGACTTACCTATTTGAGCTTTCTTTTCCAGAGAGATTTTACTACTAGTGAGAAAAACCTTAATGTGCAGAGACAGAGAGGAACTTTTAACTAATGAAATTTTATTTCTACATACATGCATTTCACTCCCTGGAGGAAAATCTCACAGAATATAAAATGAATGAGAAATAATACCAAAGAATTAGCATAAGCTACATGAACCACAGCTCCCTTTTTTCTTTAATTGCTTTTTCTCATTCCATGTCTTGGTCTTCATCTTGTGTCTTGTTGCTTCAAGACTGCCTAGACAAATAACTGCTGAAGAATTCCTTGCACTTCCCAAAGGGGACTGCATCTCAGAAAGCCAACTTTATCTTGATGTCTCAGCTCAACAGAGCAATATCTCCTCTGAAGTGACTTGTCTGATGGATTGAGGCCTAGAAATCAGCTGGAAGGGAGCATAAGTTAACCTCTTGACATGTCATCCAAAAAAGTAATGTGCTTGGATGGAAATTTCAACAGCTACCTGAATATAATTCATTAAAGTTATTGTCAAGAAGAGATAATAAGGAAGCAGTTATGTGGTTCCAGTAATAAGCTACTGAGTGCTTAAAATGTTATGATAGATGTTTCATGCATTTTAATAGACATAAATGCAAAATGTGCTAGATACAGAGTAAGTACTTTTAATACAAGTAACTGCTCATCAGTGACATGCACTGGGTAGATGCTTTTAATGTTATCAGCTCTCCAAAAAAAGCACATTGAAAAATGAATTACTGTTCTTATAACATTAATGAAGAATAATGTTGTAGCTGAGACCTCGCTAGGCTGCTTCATCAAGACTGAACTTATGAAACGACGCCTTGCTGCAGGAGAAGTGAAGCAAGGATAAGAGAGCCACCTTTCCGAAACAGTCATGGAGCTAAAGCTAATACGCCCTTAAACAAAGGTTTTTTGTAGATGCAGTAAAGGGAGGGCCATCAAAATGCCATAGATGACCCAGAAACCATGTTCTGTGAACTTGTATTTATGCAAATAGGTGGACAACTCAACTTCTGTGCTACACATGGAAAGGACAAAAGCTCTTCGCCCACGTAGAGTTATAGTTCTCTGCTGTCTATAATCACATTTCACTGGTCTTAGCGCTGAAAGAGTAAGATAATTCCTTACCAGGGATTTATTCCAGACTTCCAGCAGAACAAATATAGAAATGTATCAAAAATAATTTTGATTTATGCAAAATTTTAGTTTGGCAGCCTTATCATTTTTCCTTTCTTTCTTTGATTGAAGAAGAGGGAGTCAAGCATTCCCTAAGAAGCTTGGCTCTCCTCATCACACAAAACTGAGAAACAGGATCAGATCTCACTCTCACTGAAATCAGTTGCACTTTTTTGGATCATTTAGAAGTAATATCTATTAATATGAGAGGGACAGACAGAAACTTGGCAATTCCCCTCAACATATGCCAGACCTACTGCAATGCTCACTGGCTGTGCTACTGAGAACCAGACATCCCATTCCAATTTCACTCTCCGATTCTGTTCCCTCTTTCCCTTATTTCCTACCAAATGCATGTCCATTCTATTAAAAAATAAAAAAAAATCACACTTATTCTATGAGTTCCTTACAAGTGTATAACAGGACAGAATGACAGCTGTGAGCATGTGATGTACTGATCAGAAAAGCAGTATCTACCTGCAGAGAGATGGCAATTTGGTTGGTTTTCCTTGAAAAGTTCTTGAGATAAACACAGGACCACTGAATTAGTAAGGCTTCTTTTTTAGGTAAAGTCCTATTCACTTAATAGATTTAAATGCTTTCTGAACTAAACTCTTAATGATTTTAGTATCTTATACAGAGTTTTGGGGAAAAAAAAAAAAACCTAATTTTCTATTCCCTGAAAATAACACTTCAAAATGTAGTATTACAATAGAAAGACTGGAGTAGTTCTCCATAGAATTTTCATTTATAAGCACTTCTAAATGTTTTCTGCAAACATATTAATAAATGTTCCTCTCAAGAGCATTATATCTTAGAAACAGAGAGTCCTAAGAAACAAAGGTGTAAAAAGCAAAGAAAGGTGTTTTTACATGAAGTCTGATAGTATTTTTAATTTGTGTATAAATTTAGAAACATCATCGGCTCACCAATGCTGGGTTACTGTTAATTTTTCTTAATACTGAATGCCAACAATGAATTTCTTTTTCAAAGAGCTACAGACCAAAATTTCTGGCCAGAAAGTTCTTATTACTAAGTAAAAAAAATTATTCACAATGCTTAGTGAATATAAAAGAGCCATCTTAATTAATGGCTTATCCTAATTTGACTGGATTTGTCAGTTAATCAAGAGGGTTTTTTGAGAATTTGTTGAAATATTGGCTTGTGTCATCTGCTGCCATCTGTGTGTCAACACTCTAATTTTCATGGAATCTGATTACAAAGTTTAGAATGACTGTATACAACCCAGTTGATGATAGATTTATATTTTTTTTTTCAGCCTAATGTTTCTGTGAGCCTATGATTACTTTCACTAGCAATTTCCTGTTGCTCTCAACACAGGGTATAAACTAGTGATGAAATAATTAGGGAAAGAAGTTGCAAATTAAGCTGGGAAATGGCACATAAGACCAGCTAGTTCAGCACTGTGCTTTCAGGAGCAGCACAGAAAAGCAGCACTGCTCTGTAGTAATTACTACGCTAACACAGCCACAGTTTCCAGTGACGGACATGTTTGGGAATTCTGGAGCTGCAGGAACAGCCCTATCACACAAAGTCCTTGATGTATTTCCACTTCATCTTAAAAATCAATTTATTAGCCTCCTGCTGCTTCTTATGGCTGTATAATCATATATTTGTAAAAATGCATTCGTATTCTCCCAGGTACTTTTTTTCCCAGCATGCCTAGCTGCTCCACGTAGGAAAGCTAATCCATACTTGTAATCCTCCCAGTTGCAGTGACCTGTATTTTCCCCATTTAAGTTAATCATGAGGAACAGGAACTGAACACACATGGAGCATTCAGGAAGTGGATAAACCATGACTGCATAATAGCATAATGCTGCTTTCTCTTCTGGTCTTACCTCCTCTCCCCACAGCTGCTCCCATCCATTGGGATTTCTGGTCACTTCTGAGCACTGAGCTGTTTTACGAGCGCTATTTACAAGGACTGCACAATTTCTTCAGCTCAGTGCCACCACATTCCATTGCTGCACTCGCATAATTAAGGTTACTTTTTTCTAGCATGAATTACTTTGTGCATATTGCTATTTAATTCCACCTTTTTCCACCTTCCACTTTACTGTGCAGTCATTCAGCATTTTGGAGCCCCTCAGAAAATCCTCAAACGCAGCATTTCATTTGATTTTTCCTAAATAATCCCATTGCATTTGCAAATAATATCATCTCAGTGTCCATCTTCATCTCTCAATCACTTATGAATATGTTAGCAGAGATTCCTGTAGGAGCAGTTGGGAGCACAGCCTTACTGTGGAATGACTGCCATGGCAGCCCAGTTCGCTAATATGAATGACATTACATTAGCTTTTATATATTCTTCTCCAGAAGCAAATATTATTAAATTCCTTTGCTGTTACTGATTAGAACAGGATTCCTTATTATCCCTGCAAGATTTGACTGTAACACCCACTTTCTGTCACGGAAAAAATTTGCGAGGATAATTTAAATCACCAGTCCTGAAATGTGATTAAGTCATCTTGCTTCTCAAAAGCTAAAGTAAGAAATCATAAAAGTAAAATAAGAGAAATTTAGGACCTGCTATACATGAAAAACTTACTTGCAAGTGCTTCTTCCCATTAAAATATTTAAAAGGCCTAGTCTACTTCTTCTGAAAAATCCTTTTATGAAAGATTTGTTTGGACCAGTGTGAGCTAGACACGCATAGCTCCCTTGCATATAAATCAGGATTTATTAATTCAAGACAGCCTATTCTTACAGATCCAGCACATCCTGGAGGCTGCTTTGTCCCTGTTGGTAAAATGAGAAGCTATATGCTTGCAGCAATCTCTGCTTTCCTACCCTCCAAGAGTCCTCTTGTCATATTTAGTATTTTAGAGGATCTCCTGCTCCCTGCTCCCCTTTAAGAGTTCATGCTGAAGGATCAGAGGGTACAACTTCAGTCCACTTCAGGCTGTTCCCTTGAGCTCTGCTTGAGAAACCTTGGCAGCATTCCAGGGCTCAGAGCCCATTGATATATAACCACACTGTGGCCCTGACTCAGATAGCCCCATATATTCACCAAACTGACAAATATCTATACCTGGCATTACAAAAATTAAAGTATACACTGAAATATCACAAATGGAAAGTCTATTACTTTTCAGCAATCTTAAAGAAGTTTCTGAAAACGTTTAAGTGGTATTGCTAAAAAAGTCTTTACCTGAACATTAAACTAATGATTTTTCACCACCAATTAGGGCAACTAATTTTCAACTTTACATAAATAACCTTGTGTTTAAGCTTTTACTGTTGCCTTTTTTACTGTGACTATTGCAGAGCACACCACTGTGCCTTGAGAAAGCCTGAAATATATTACTATTGTATGTTTGATTACTGAGGCTCTTGTTAAATCAGTTATATCTTTAAAGTACCATGAGCAGAATGTGTGACTTAAAAAGATGAAAATAAGATGGATGAAAAGAGTGAAAAGACAGGAAAGAAGCGTACAAAACAGGAAAACATCTGTTTTCTAGTAAGAGGACTTGAAATAATATTCTATTGACAGCCTGCCAGGAGATTAGTGGCAATTTTCCCCTCTGTTAGCTAAGGAAGAGCAAACATAGATGAGATTTTATTTGGAACAAGTAGAATGCAGGCACAGAAAGAAACTTTATTGCTGTCCTTCATGCTGAAAGCACTGATAGAGCAAAGCCCTCAGTCCCCAGCAGCCAACCCTGAAAGCTTTGTCAGGGAGAAAGTAAGTATCCTAGAGCCTTAAATGGTCAGCCAGCATATCTAAAGACTTTATTTTCACTTTAATGAAGGTTTGAGCTTTTGTTTGCTGTTAATATGATAATTGTCTCCCATGCCCTAGCTAAGCAGGTTCAGGCCTGAGCTAGAGAGAAACTTGCGGGGGCCTTGCCACTGGCTTTGATAAATTATATGTGCAAGACTCTTTTCAAGATTTCTTCATAATAAGCTAGGTGATTAAAGTTTTTTTAGGCTCCTTATTATTTCAAGTTTTTTGTTGGTTTTCTTTTTTTTCATCTTAAAAACTATAACTGGATAAGGAAGGGGTAAAAATGGAAGCTTTTTAGATAACTTGAGCATTTCCCTGCAAAATTCCTGTGCTAACCAAAACATAGGCTTGAAATGAGAAATAAGTATATCACAAGACTGATTTTCTCAATCACTCGCTAAGTGAGAGAGCTCACACTTGGCAGTCCAATGTGCCTTCACTGCTACCTTCTCAGAGTCCTCTCTCAAGCCAAACTATATCCATGCAAAATTTCCCAAAAAGCCACAACATAAAACATATTTGCAGACCTTTATTATCTTAGGTGAATGGCCCAAAAGCACAGCATCCCCTTGGCTGGCATCTCCTAATATGCATCCTCTTCGCGATATTCGATGGCTTTTCCTCATCTAAAACTGGGCATCAGGTATTTCCTGGATTTGACATGCAGGAAGTTGTTTTATAAGCCAAATTCAGGAGAGAATAGTTGTGATGTACATAGCTGAAAGTGCACATGTTTACCCAGAAACTGTTCCAACATTTCCCTTCAGTTGTCTGAAATATCACTTCCTTAATTGATATAGATTACGCATTCCACATCTCAAGAAGTGATGTTTATGCCTTTCTGTACATAACGCGTCTCTTCCAGGATGTTGTTGCTTAGATGTAGGCCAGATGAATTCATTTTTGGGATAGCACAAATCTGTGTTGCTGAAAAAAGCAATGCACTCTCTCTACTAGAGGTTGTTTTTCTACTGTTCCTGCACCATTCCTTCCTCCCCCTCATCCTGTTTTATTCTACAACAGCTGTCAGAAAACTGCAGCAAGTTAAAATTAACAATTTTGTTAATGGGTCACTTTAGTCAAATTCATCACATAGACACTCGAACCTTTTGTGCTGGCAGCAATGGGCAATGTAAGAGCAGGACCAGCAGACAGGAAGAGAGTGAGAAGAACACCGTTTTTAAAGTAAATGAAATTTTTTTAGAGACAGATGAAATTCTGCAACACAGAAACCAAAGAATGGTAGGCAAACTTTTGAGAAATCATCAGCAGAGGCCCTGCTTGTTCCCTTTACATTCCTACCTACGTCACTCCAACAACCATTCACGAAAGAGCTACTACTTTTCTCCAGAGAAAGTGGGCACAAAGACTGCAGGAAGAGGCGAATACCCAGAGAGCCAATTAATGTGTTGGGCTCACAGGGTATAACCTGTGCAGCACCAGTTCTTTCCACTCGATACTTAACAGAGAAAGAGAAATTAGAGGGATCTCTTGTAACTGGCTTCTGTGGCTGTACAGAATAAATAATGTGCTATCCCTTAATGACTTCAGCCCTCCTGATTATATTTATACAGGCAGGCCCTTTTGCTTTCAAAAATGAACTTTTTTTCCCAATGTGAGCTGTTTTCAACCTTTTTTCCAAACATAGTGCCTGGAATAAGGCAGAGGATGGTCTTAGTGCAGCTTTCGGACTGAATACTGAGGACTCCAGTGACAGTCCCTGAGTAATGCAGCAGTTTTCCTTTTTTTTTTTTTTTTTTGCATGCTGTCTATGAGCAACTATGAGATTGTAATCAGAATTTGATTGAAAGGGGCCAGGTATGTTTTCAGTTTTGTTGCATAGCAGCAGATCCTGTTTTGCAGGAAATTATGTGAAAAAGTGGGCTTTAAACTGATCTTGCTGAATGAGAAGGAATCCAATGACTTCCTATTCTAAATCTGCAAAATATAGGCAAAGTTTTAAAAGAATTGTTCATAATTCTTTCAAACTTTATGCCACAGAGGGAAGTTCCTGACTGAACTTGCAGAGAAAGTACCCTGCTGATTTGCTGCATGTCCTCTATGGTAAAGCTCTTTTACATATTTTTGCCAGGCTGTCAGCCACATGTAACGAGGAAAAGATCAAAACTCATGCAATTCATAAGCACTGTGTAAGAAAACAGGCCAAGTACAAAATCTTATTTGGGTGGAGCTACAAAATGGAATCATTATAACGATTTTCTACTGCCAACAACAGCAAAAAAGGGAGCAAATAATACATTCTAATAATTACTTCCACCAGATAACAGGAAGCTAATACATGGAAATATATTAATGATTTACTTATCACAGTAGATTTTGGGATATCCATAAGAGCACAGCTGAAGATTCTGGATTTTGCAATAAAATGCAGTTTTACAAGCAGTAGCTTTCAAAAGGATGTACAGTCTTCATGTTAAGATTTTCTGCTGCTTAAAATTCATGTGCACATTGAAAATATAATGTAATTCAACACCATTGCTGGTTCTTTAAAATATACAATTCTCCTCTTATTTACCAATAATCTGACAGAGCTCCTTGTCATGCCCTGGATTTGTAGGATATTTTGACAAGAAAGAAATGCTTCAGTAACAGATGCTTCCAAACAGAATAACTTAATCATCTGTAATGTGCAGGTCTGCAGAATAGAAAAGTTTTAAAAGGATGAGCATACAAAACCAGGAAAAAAGATTAAGGGCTATAGAGAAGAACAGAGAATTGAAATGGCATGAGAAAATAGAGTGAGAGGAACAATAAATGATATGGAGAATGGGTGAATAACTAGATAGACATAAGGATGAGGGGTGCATGTAAATACAACCACTGAATGGGTGCTTAGCTGGAAGAAGAAATAGAAAAACCTCACAGCCCAGGAAACTCTTCCTAATTTGTAAAGGTGGACAGCCAGCTTGCAAACTCAGTTCCCACATTCCCTGGGGAATTGTGCACACGTTTACTACCACAGTACTCTCTGCTCCCTAACAAACATCCTGCAATTCATAATCATTTCTTCTGACAGTCCTACATTTGAGTACAACTGAATTCAGTGCCATTGCTCTATGAGTTATTGCCTGCAGAAGCAAAGCTGTGTACTAGAAAACTAACCTAAATCTCTCCTGCACTGTGTGCCACAAGCTGAGCAATCTTTCACAGCACCATTCAAAAATGTGTCCTGTATTTTTTCGTATTCAACAAAAGCATCAGACTGGGAAATAAGAGCCAGCTATTTACCAATTAAAATTATTAGTGGTATAATGTAGCAATTAATAAAAAAATATGACAGCCCTACTCTGCTGACTCATATAAAAATATAGAAAATATATTTCCAGAAATTATAGCAATATAATAGATAATAATAATAATAATAAAAACCCTCACAACCCCAAAGATGAAATAACTTGTAAGACTGGGGACGTCTGTGACAAAAGCATATTGAATATTAAAACCAGCAGCCTTTACAGCTGCCTGGATTTTTTCAGATGCTAATGTTTTGGAATTATTAAAACTGGAAACAAAAAGGAATTTAAATTAAGTCAAGATAGTAGTCTTTAAGGTTACAGCAGTGAAAAATATTAAAATATAGCACACCTGCTTTTGTTTAAAAGTTGTTCAGAAGCTGTTATTGAGCTGCAGTGTAAATTTTATTGGGATGAAGTTCTGTCTCGAAAATACAAGGGAAAATCCCATTCAGTTCAATAGGATTCACTGCTATTTATAATTTATGCTTTACAGTTTGCAATTAAAGGGTAAAAATTACTTCCTTCTTTGAAAGGGAGAAATGTTTTGGGACTTTTTATTTTTTTTTATGAATTATTCTTAGGCAAGTTTCAGGGATTAGTTTGTCAATTCTGTATATAATGTAAAAGAGCTCTACAGCTATCAACTTATTTTTTACAGAATGATTAATGCAAAAAAATGCTTTTACATTCATCTTACTAAAACAACGGAGTTCACTGCAGTCTTATTTTTAAATGAGTTCCTCACCCTATGAACACTAATTTGGAAACCACAGCAGCTATTTCTGTTCATAAAATAAGTGTTTCCCTTTCTCCTGGTGTCAGCCCCGACATTGACCTACATGTACCCGCAATTTAAAAGGACCATTTAATTCACTGCCTGACGGACAATTTAATTTTGTAAACTTGTAGCTCTGAAGAACACAATGAAGTTACTTAAGGATGTGCAAACCCAACATTTCAGCAACGGTATTTTCTGACTGACGTGAGACAGAATTTCTAGTGATGTGTGGTTTTACGGGCATATCAATCTTCTAACCCAGCACAAAACATTTAGCATTCCAGACAGTTCCATAAAATTAGCATGAACAGCCTCCATAATGTTGTTAATGAGACACAAGCTCAGTAGTGACCTGATACCTGATTAACATTTTAAAATTTAAAAAAATTCTGTCCTTCAAACAAGGAAGACCCCAAAATGCCACCTCTTCTGCAAGACAGGACATCAGCTAAAGGTGAAGGCATGACCATGTGTGGAAAAAGTTGCTACCACAATCTTAGCTCTGTCAGCCAACACTTAATCATTTGATCTGCAGTGAGAAGATGACAGCCTTCAGGAGAAAACGAGAAGAGGAAGAGGTGCGGTATTTTATTCGCTAGGTTTTTAATTCACAGCAGGAGAATGTGCTTACATTCACATTTTCCTTTTTCTTCTCTCAAGCTTGTTTATGTTTAGTTTAAGTCTTTGGATTTGTTTTAAAGCTATCTCTCCAAATTCAAACCGGATCCCTTCATCCTGACCTTAACTCTGTTACTAGGCTAGTTATTACTAATAACTGTCAGTCCCAACACTGAGGTTATGGTAACAGGACTAATTTCTAAGTAACAGAAATAGGAAATGGAAAAAAAAAAATTCAAACACGAAGACCAGATTTACTTCTATCAACATAAAATCAGGATTGATACACATCCAGCTCTCAGCAGAAACAAGAAGAGAGGTACTCAACCATTACAGTGTTTAGCAAATTAATACTCCAGTTCTGGATGCTGCTGCTTTGAAACAAATTGTGTCCCACTAAACCCCATTATATTGTCTATTAAGCATTTTTAAGGACTGCTTAGAGCAATAATTCTCCATAATCTAATATTAAAATATAGAAATTGCTCATGAGACATCTGGTTGCTGAAAAACTCCAGTGCAGATAAGAAAGCAGTGTAGTACTTACCGTACTGAAAGCTCACAAAACCCTGCTCAGTACACACAAGCACCACAGGGAGATGGAACTCATCACCCAAGTTCATGTCTAACAACAAAACCACTATAAACAAACTGTAAAGAAAAATAACTTATGAGTATTTTAAACCAAGGATATTTTGTGGAGAGGTTATGTTGCTTCTGCACGAGACCAAGAACTCGTAACTGCTAATCCAATCCAGTAGATACATTGCTCCTCTTTGCAATCCTCTAATTGGAGGCTTATTACTTTGTCTTTGCAGATTCTCTTTTGATCCAAAACTTGCTTAAAAATGAAACCTAGAAACCATTTAAATTTATCTTTCATACATCATTTAGTCCAAAAGAGATTAAAAACTGAAAACACCTGCTATATTTGTGGCTTTATTCCTGGTGGGTTTCCTTATGTTAGCAACTCTGTTTGCAAAGGGATTTTCTGATTTTATTAAGGAAGTTAAGAAAAAACAATATTGCTTTTCCTAGGAAAAAAAAGGAATTTACCAGCAGCAGGAAATCTCATTACAGTTCTGCTCAAAAAGCTGCTTGTTTTACACTCGGTAGTATTTTTCTAATTGAGATTTCAGTAGCTGAATAGTGTCCTGTGGCAGACCAAGACAATGCTTCTGAGAGTTTTCATGATTTTAAATATATTTTAGTGAGTGGAAACAAAATATTTGTGTTTATAAGTGAGAATTTTTTACTTTTTTATTATTTTGTTTTTAATATGAGGAAGATATCTTTATGTCTTGGTAATTACAAGCATTTCTTTTATTATATTGAAAAGTCTCTCTGAATTTAAGAACAGTTTAAATTAAACATTTGCCCCAAGAAATTTTTCTGGTTTTTAATACAAATGTTGTATTTTTGTCTTGTAAAATTATTAATTGAAAAAATCTATTAGCAAATGACATATTAAGAATTACTTCAGATCCTTGTTTTTCTTTATGGGTTATAAAACTATTAAGGAATGTTATGTTAATATCTTTTAACTCTTACCAACTACAAATTAAACCTGTGCAGTCTGTTGTTTAGCTTTTTTTCTATTTGCATATAAAGCCAGTCCTCTGGCCTGCAAAACCTGTTAGGAAGGGAAAGAAAAAAAACAACCCAAAACTCAAATCTACCATACTTACTATCAATAATTTTGTTGACACCATTCAGGAATTCCATAGACTCAAAATAAAATCACAGTCCTTTTTCTCCTTTCAGAATATAGCCTCTTAATCCAAATAATATCAGAGAAGTTAAAATTTAGTCCATTCATCTGGCAAATGTTTCCCTCTGTTTCATAAACATGCATATCACAGAGAAAAATTGTTCAATTCAAGGCTTTTTTTACATAATTAGAGTGTAAAAAATCATCATAGAAATACGGTCATTCTGACGTAATAATGTCCTTATTGCAATGTATGACATTTCCATAAATCAAAGATTTAGCAAAACCCAATTGTGCTATAACCAGCCAGTAAATACACTTAATAGTCCAGGAAGATTTCAAAACATAAATTTTTGTAGTAAAAACTATTATGTTCCAACAATCTAACCACAAGTTGAAGGTAAAATGTCAGGAAAATTGGAAGGAAGACATGCAGGAAAAATGTGTGACAGCTTATCAGAAATGCTGGTTGAAAATTCTACGGCCACTGTAAATAAAATAGCCTATCTAGAATAATACAGTACTACAGGCACCATATCCTCTAGGCTTGTTTACACCTGTAGAATGCTTCCTTTTTAATATTCTAGTTAATGTTGTGTCCTATGGGAAGGACAAAAAACAAGTGCTAAAATATATGATGACTTTTTACACAATGATAATTAATCATCACATTTCATTAATAAATTATCAAGTGCTTGCAAGCTGTCCACAATCTTTGTCATTCTAGTTTGCATATTTTATAATGGTGGAATAACATTTTAAAAAGTTTGAATAGGCACTTACTGGAATTACAGTTAATCCTGATACAGTCTAGATGGGGAAGAATAGATGAAAAATGAAAATTTATCCTTCAAGGTAATAGCTGCAGACATCCAATAAAATCACAGTCCACCCTTCCGGGGACAGACACATGCAAATATGGCCACTCCATATCATCAGTCTTTACATACTGTTATAACCCAGATATACTGCGAGAAGTCTTTACCAATAGAAACGACAAATAGGGTAAAAAAATGGCCAATTTCAAACAAAGCTACATGGTGACAAATCTAAGTGAAAAGTCAGGATTAAAAGTCAAAGATGCTTAACTGAGGCAGGCTGCAACTTTCTCCCCATCTGTGAAAGAACAGGTAAATTCTCTCAGTGCAATTAGAAAGTGCTCCGTCACAATGGGTCATAGAGCAGGCCAGGCCACAATCAGACACCTTGGACAATTTGTGGATAGTATAACCTCAAAGGCTCATCTTCAAAAGCTAAGGATTGACATACAGAGCTCATCACCTAGGCCCAGAAATAAGGGTCCGTGGGTGTACATATCCTTAATGTCTAGATTTTAGAAATGAAGGGTGACTACTTTAAAGTTATAATAATACAGAGAAAAAAAATCACATATTTATAAATACTCATTAGAGAATAAAGAGAATCCTTTCTATTTTAAGATTTTTTTTTTTGCCTGACTAAAAATAAAAATAAATAACAAAGAGAAAGAAAAAAAAGCGGGCATAGGAGGAAGGAACAATATTGCTAGGGGGTGGATTTATTTACTTTTTATCGACTTTCATGAGCTATAGAAGTAGGCAGAGGGTGGTGTTTTGTATATAAAGTAAATAACTTGATCTGTGCACGGATCCTCTGCTGGGCTACCTGCATTTATTTATTACTGAAAAAAACCCCCAAAACCAAAAACCAAACCGCAAACCCTACACCACGCTACCTGGTTTGTACGGCTACTCCTGGTTTACACCTTTGAGGAACATGTATACCATCAAACCTAGATTTTGTTTCCATATAGCTGAGTTTGTCATGTGTCGTCAACCGCATCAGAAAAGTGGTCGCAAACAGCCGAGGAGCAGCACCTGCACACCCCCTTTACAGAAAGCGCTCGGAGCCTCCCGCCGCGGCCTCCGCTCCGGAGGGGACCGGCAGGGAAGGGTCACCCGCGACACCCTTTGCTCCTCCCTCTCCCTCCTCATCGCTAAACACCGGGGCAGCGGTCCAGTGAGCGACACTTTGATGAAGTGGAGGGTTAGGTGGTTGTTTTCTTACCCCTCACTCCCCACCGCTGCTTTCCGGAAATCTCTGACTAAAGCAATAAAATACTTCATTCCCTTTAAAAATAGCATCCCCCTGAATGGGAATAGCTGCATGGAATGTGCATTTTCCTGAGCATACTCCTGTTCTCTTTCAGGTCCTGACTTGGACTTATTCATAAGCATGGCAGAAGCACTTTTATTTCTTTATTTACTTTTTTTTAAACTAGAGAAAACCATAACCTGACATTTTGTCCATCATATTTTAAACAAGGAAACCAATTTTCTTTTTTATTTTTTTTTCTGTAAAAGGGCTTGTGCCTCCTGTGTTCACAAGGCTGTTTGCTGAGGGCCGCAGTCTTTGGGCATTGAAGGGTTGTGTTATCGTTCGATACTACAAAAATACCACTACAGAATTGTTTAAAAAAGAGGAGATGAATTTAATATCGATTTGACACCTAAAAAAAGGAGAACAAGAAATCCATCAGTGGGAGTATCTAACCGCAACATTCTCAGTGTTAAAACCAGAAAGTCTTTGATATATTTGCATGTCATACGTTAATTGGTGGAGGTAAAACTGAGCTGACCTACATATGCGTTGTTTCTGCTTGCACATTGAAATTGTGGAATTGCTATTCTGAAAAAATTGTGGAGGAAAACCAATCTTCCACAATCAAGAAAAACAAATTGGCCAAAAAATGCCACTGATGAACTTGTCTTCTTTTTTTAGAATACACAACAGTACAAAAATATTGTGATGGATAATGTTAAGACTAAATAAAGAATACAAAAATGCAAAAAAAACCCAAAATAAATTGTAATAATGGCCATGTATTTGTGTATGTACATATGCAAATGCCGCATTGACGTGTGTTTATATATCATTTCAGTTTACTTTTAATGTTAAAACAGGCTGTTTCATAAATGTTTGCAAGCAAAAAGAAAAATGTAAAGAAAATGTTAATTTCTGGGAGGAAGAGGTTGTTACCTAGGTTGACCGTTAGCTTAACTCGTCCTGCATCCAGCTCTAACCGAAGGGTATCTGCAGATTCCCTGGAAGTTGTTGCCATTAAAATGCCATAAGCTCGCTGAGACCTGAACCTTAAAGAAACATCTTCAGCCTCTGTGTGCATCACAACAGGAAGCTGTATTTTCATAAACATGCTTCCATCATAGCTTAAAATTGTTGCCTCTGGAAACAGAAAGGAGAAAATCAGTTGTTAAAGAGTTACACTCTGTCTACTGAAACCCCTTAAATATAAGATGATAAATGTATACTCAGTCAGCGTGACACAGAAAAATTACATAGTACTTTTCATTATTATTACTGGGAAACACAAGGCAAGTGGGGTTTAGGTTTTTTGTTAGGGTTTGTCGTGATTTTTTTTTTATTTTTAAGTGGCATATATTGCTGCTTTTTAGAGAAACGAAATTGGTCCTTAATGACCCAGCCAGTCATGTGTGCATCTTCAGCAAGATCGGTAAAATCACCTGTAAGGCAATGCTTGAAAGACTAGGCCTGTACTACTCAAAATAGGTCAAATCAGTAAAAGATATTCATGTAAGCCTTATAGCCTAACAAAAGGCCATGCCTGATTGTCATTCCCCTAGATAACCACCTTAGGATTCTTCATGTTTAAACCTATTGGCATTGCTACAACCATGGGTTATAATTATCATCCAGTGAGCAAAAATCCTCCTGAAATGGGTGATGGTCCACAGCACGGTTTGGATGGGGCATAGGTTGTTTCATGGCTACAAAACCCATGGTATGGACTCAGAAATGCTTCTATGAACACTATGACAGCCTCAGCAAGAAGATTGAGACTGGACTTGGCATATTGAGGGTAACATCTTAAAACCCCCAAGCAGAGCAAGGAACTGTCACTTTCAGACATTCCAGGAAACACTCCCAGCCAGAGGCTCTGACACAGAGCAGTCAGAGTTTGTTAGACCCCAGAGCAACCAGTCACAAGCCTTCTTTTCCCAGCTTCCAGGCTGGTAACGAGAAAGGTAGCAAAGAGACTGCTCACAGGGAGGGCATTGCAGTTCCTAGAAAGCAAAGGAAACGTATTTCTGAAACGTATTAGTCAGTCCTTTTTGGCAGGACAATCAAACATTGTGGGCAGAGAACGACTCTGGGAAGCTTGTCTGTGCTTCAATTTGCTTCAGAGTAATGGAGACACTTATCTAAACCAAAGTTTACCGTGGTGTCAATGTGCAACAATATTTTCAAGGACTAATACTACTGATGCTACGTGTAGTAAGTCTCACAACTATGTTTGCCAAAATTGTTCCCATAGCATATCTTGTATGCTGTTAAAGACAGATAAGCTCTTCAAGATTTCCAGCCTACACGATCCATGGAAGGACAAAATGTTCTATTAATTCCATAAGAGGCAAAAGTGATAGATTATATTTTCACTACTACAATCATAGAATGGCTTGGGTTAGAAGGAACCCTTAAGATCACCCATTTCTAACCCCCCTGCCATGGGCAGGGACACCTCCCACTAGACCAGGTTGCTCTGAGCCCCATCCAACCTGGTCTTGAACATTTCCGGGGGTGGGGCATCCACAGCTTTTCTGGGCAACCTTCTCCTGTGTAAAGAATTTTAAATTCCCCCAATACAAATCTGGAGAAAACAGTCTGATGTTGGAAAAAAGCGGTTACTGAGACTGCCGTGAAAGTCCTTAGATATAAAAGGTTATAAGAATGCATTTACAATTTTGATGATTTCTAACTATGCAGGTAATCATGTTTTCAGCATATTCTAAATCTAAAATTTTTCTGTGAAGCAGATTAAATACTTGCAACAACCCGAAAAGTAATTTCAAGTCAAAGAGTTTTCAGTGGAAGCTGATTGGCTTTTTAATTGTTTGGGGTTTTTATTTGTTAGTTTGGGGGTTGGGTTTTTTGTGGGCTTCCTTGCTTGTTTATTAGTTTTTGAGGGGGAGTCATGAACAGGGGTTTACAATTCCTTCCTATATCTAGCTGTCTACACTGTGCATAAAAATCTCCCAAGATCTTTATCAAGGTAAACATGATTTAGGTAAAGAATTCCAGCATAAAAAAGCTGAAGTTATATGCTATATATAAGAGAAAATAAAAGGTATTTTGTATTGTCTATAAAAATCCACCACATTAATAGTATTCAGGGTCTTATTATATTTAGCAAAACCAACACTGAATGACACTAGAGGTCTGTTGCTAGCAAATTATCTTAGGATAATGTAAGAGAGAGCTGTCAGAATCAGCACTGGTACTGTTTGGCAACTTTCCTGTAATTATTCAAGTTTTTCTGAAAATTACAGAAAAAGGAGAGAAGAGACTTAATTGGAGACTTAATTTAATTGGAGATGGCCTGTGAGTAACACCATAGTGAGCAGACATAATGTGATTAGATACTTAATCCTCCTAAGCCATACTGTGCCAGTATTTTGGGAACAGATGTTCCAAGAACAGACCAAAGATAGTGAACAGATGACCAAATGACTTAAAAGCTCTGGGCAATGATGAAGCCCCCTCATGTCAACAAGATCCTTTTAATATGTCAGTATGTCCTTTCTGAGGCACAGTGGTATCACAGGGGAAAGAAAAAAAAAACCAACCAACCAACCCACCCCCCAAACTACCAACAAAACAACCCCAAACAAAACCAAAACAAACAAAAACCCCAAAAGCAAAAGCAAAACAACAAACAAAACAAAAACAAACAAACAAAAAAAAAACCCAAGCCCCCAACAAACAAAGTAGAACTAAGCACAAAACTAGCAAGAATGGATTGCTAATTTACGAGGCCTGGTTAGTAAGACTGATCCGAGTGACAAGATGCAGCAGGTACACAAACCTTGAAGGAACAATTTAGCTAAAAATATGTTTTAGTTTTTGCCTCTTTTGTGTTTTTTTTGCTTTGGACCAACTAATTCCAAGGAGGTGTCTCATCTTTACTTGAAATCTACACTGCTAAATGTTCTCACATAAGTGTTGGCAGAATGTCTTTTCTCTGTCTTTTCTCTCTTTTTCAGCTTTCTCTTAATTATTAGATCAAATGATAATAGACTGTAAGTTTGGCTCAGGATGTGATATTCATTTAAAAAAAGAAGGAAAAGAGTAATAGTTTTACTACCGCTTCACTGTTAGAATCATAGCGCTGAAAAGAAAAATGGCAGAAAATCCTTATAAAAAAATCACTGACAAGTTTTTTTGTGGCAGCAAATAAGTGCATGCAGTGGAGTTATTAAGAAGAAATAAATGGTATTATATAATACAGAGATTGATATAAAAACGTTTTATACAGTCATTCTTTGACAGTTTTATAAACCTGACACTCAAAACTTTTCCTGCTCCTGCGGTAAATAAACCAGCCAACCAAAACATACAAATGAACCAAACTCCAAAACAACCCCACTGAAGGGTTCAGTTCCCCTGTCAATTCTTCTCTTCAATTTGTTTCTTATTAAAATCTTCACAGCTAGATAGTCTTCTTTCCTACACAAATACACACACACACACCACCTCAACAATCTCTGTGTCTAAACCCAGGGACGCACAGACCAGTGCTGACATGAGAGGAGATTCAGGACCTTAATTTCCACTTGAGCTGGAATTACCTAAATTGCTCAAGAGACTGAGGCACCAATTCTGGAAACTTTCCTACATCAGCTCCTACCCTTAGAAATGATGACTGGATATTTTTGGAATAAAGCAGAATTTCCTGAGTAAATGCTATTCTTCAATTCACAGCTTATTTAAATATAAGTGAAAGGAGTATGGACTAGGCATTCGAATTTCAGTGGTCTTTCTCATAAATTCTGCAGTCAAGTTTGTGTTACTTTAAAAACATGATGTTTGGTGTGTACGAATGCCCACTGTACATATTTTAATAAATAAAGCAGGATATTGTTTCCTCTGGACCCCTTGTGGTGCTTGTGAAGTCCCAAAGACAGACTTCTTAATTTTTTCCCGCTTTTTCAGTTTCAAAAATGTCTGCAATAATATGAGCACTGTATTGCAACCCACAGAGCAATTTTTAAAGCATGAAATCACCCTCTGTGTCTGCTGTCACTAAAATCCCTCACAAACTTTGCCCAGAAATGACAGACTATACAGTCCAGAGTCATGCCAGGATGTATATGAGCAATCTGGATTGCCAGTTATCAACTATTCAGGTTTGCTCTTTGATCCTGTTTTATTTGCCAGTACAAGTAGAGCAACAGTATCCTGCCCTGAAAATGCTACCTGATATATATGATTTTACTCCTAGAAATTGTGTGAGTATTCAAATATATTGGCTACTACTGAGCCAAATTTGAACTTTTTGTTCTCTTCCTAGGCATTTTGGGTTTTCTCCATAGCATTTGTGTCCACCCAGGCATAAAGCTGCAGCCTTGGAGATATATAGGGGACATTTCCATCAATCTGATAGAAACATTTCTCTGTATGCAATTATTTACTAGATAACATGTGAATATAAGTTGAAATTATTCCTCTCAATTCCTACACTGGCATTTTCAGGACTGACAGCCTAAGCCACACTATAAATTTGTTACGACTTTAACATGCAGGACCAATCAGTTAATTTAAGACAGTGACGGAATTAACATAATATTTTGAACACCAGATTCTTTGTGCCTTCTATCCTCATACCACCTCTATTTTTCTCAATTTAAAATTTTAAAACATCCAGGTATAACACAAGGAATGAAAGTTACACTTCTTTAATGTGTATGTAGGGGTCTGTGCACACACAATATGGACATCTACACACACTCTACTTTAAACATACGCTCGCCTCGGAAATGTCACCTTCATAAACCTTTGTTCGTGTGTTTACTTTCGCTTGTCACTCTTTGATGATTTTACTATTGTTCCTGGCCATCCAGTCAGAAGAATACACCTGCAAAAGGCTTTGCCAGGAGGCAATCAGTCACTGTGATCCACAAAGTAAGAGAGGACGCCAAATTATATTGCTGTGGCATCTGTCCATCCATCTGCTAGAGTTTTCATAATCTACTAAAACCAACCTACAGATTATGCTGATGTTTACCCTTACTGAAAATCAAGAATAAAATCCAGAATAACTTGCAACAGGATAAAATGGATGTGGATATAAATATATATGTGTATATATATAATTTTAAGTATTCACACAAATTAAAATAGACCACAGTGGTGTTTCAGGGGTTTTGTGCACTAATAAACTGAAATTATTTCAGGTTCTGTATTGTACAGTAAACATCCATGTATGGATGTTAACACTGCTATTTCAGGGGAAATAATATGAAAAATAAAAAAAGAAATTAAATGGCAATAAAAAGTAGCTCCACACTTTTATTTCCTGAAGACACCTTACTTACTTAATGTTAAATATTCTAGTTGTTTAATCTCCAGTATTTTATTCGAAAGCTTTCTTTTCTTTGTGGAACTGTATTGTTTGCTAAAATGAGCATGTTCCCTTTTTATTTAAATTAGTTTGAACAATTATAAGTGTGCTGCCAGTATCACCAAATACAAAAGTTTATCAGTTCCTACACACGGGTAGTAGTTATAATAACTTTATGTGGTAGGATGCCAACACGACGCTTTCAGAATCCCAAAAGCTATAATCTTATTAATGCACGGCCACTTGGGATATGAATATTACTGAGAAGACATCTCCTTTCAGTGAAGTTCCCTCTGGAGAGGGAAACCCAAGAGCAGGAAACGAGCTCATACTGCTGAAGTGCCATACATATTCCTGCTGGACAAAACCCGAATGTTATTGTAGGGGAGCCAACATCACCACTCCAGTACCACCATTCCCGCCAGGGGAATGCACTGCCAAAATGAAGCCTTAAGCTGGACGATGCTTGAAAATAAGGCACAAGAAATAAAAAACGCAAAGGTTTCTTTATAAAACATCACCACCTGTCCAATATACGTATGGGAAAATTGCTGTGATGAAGCCTGCTTTTAGTTCTTCGCAGATCTGCATGTGTTTATGTCTCTAAGGCACATGTTTCCTGGCTTTTAAGTGGAAATTAAAAAAAAAAACAACAAAAAAAAAAAAGGAATCCGGTTTTTGCTTGAGCCCCTCTGTAATAGGAGAGTTTGGCCACAGGGTGGTACACCAGCCATGTTTAACCGAGGGCTGCGGTGATGCATCAGGCAGCTCCGTTATCCCTCTGCCAGCTCCGCTACACCAGGAACAACAGTCTGGAGAGCTCAGAACAGCTGGCCGTGAGCCAAAGGCATAAACAGTCAAAAAATAAGGCAGAAAAACCCCACAGAAGCATCTGAGAATCTAGTTGCAAATGCTGATAATATGGAAGTATCTATACTACGTAAATGCACATACCTACTGACACACAACTTAAAGCATTCATTGGGGGTTTTATTTCTAAAGAATACATTTTTGTTTCATCTGACTGGAAAAGTTAATCAAACTAGATGAAAAGAACTTACATATTCAATAAACTTTAGGTTTAGATTTCAGGTTGAAGACAATCTGAAGAAAATACTGTGTCAAATGTGAGATGAAAAAATAAAACTCCTGGCATTGAAACACTTTCTATTCCCTAAATCTATTTCTATAAGATTAAAATTAAAACCCTAAAATATTAACCACTTTTTTTTTTATCATTTACCTACTTACATTAAAATCTTTTATTAGCACACTCTGCAATTTTAAATAAATTACAGGGTTTTCTGTCTATTAACTAACCTCAGCATCTGCCTTCCTTGCTACTATCTGCCTTTTCAGTTAAATAAATGGAGTTTCTCAACTTCACTGTTACCTTTTCTAGGTAAGAGTAGTACTCAGAGATTTTAGATAACTACAGTTTCCTTGGGTACTAGGATCTTTTAAAAAAGAGATAAGTAAAAATATTTAATTCCTACTGAATCTTCTGCTTTGACTCATGGATGAAGTTCTGGCCATGGATTTAAGTGACACTGTGAAATTCAAAAGTAAATTTAATCATATACTGATATTGACATAAATTGGCAGAGAACAAGACCTCAGTTTGGAACTGGAACATGACCATTTAGCAATGCAATAATATTAAAAATTGCTTTCACAAAGCTTTTCAGAACTCAGCAATGTATGATGAGACACAAAAGGAGGCATTTTCTAGGAGACACTCAGCGTTACTGGCTCTCTGTCATAGCCACGTAATACTTCTTCATGCACCTTAGAGTCTCCCCTAGGATCTTACCTCTAGTTACTCCTTTAAGTCTAGAGCAGGGCTCCACCTCACATCAGGTGAAATCAAGGATCCTTTTTTCCTCAGGACAGTTAATGATAGTTTACCATTTTTAATCACTGTACAGGATTTTATTTATTTTATGGTTGTGCTTTTTTTTAAACAAAGAAATAGAAGTGCAGTCATCTCGTGGAACCTACCTCTTTCACACGATCTGCCAAGGTACCCCGTGCCAGAGCAATCACACACATATCTGTTCCACCCGTCCCTGCACACACCATTGTTTTTACAGGGGTTGCTAAGGCAAGGTTTTGCAGTTTCTCTTGAGCATGAGGGTTTTACTCCAGCTGTGCTTTGAATTTCAGCCATCTGCCGAATATCTTTGCTTTGACCATCAATGAATAAATCTCTAATGCAGCCGACGTATCCATAATTGAGGAGTGCTGTCCACACCTCTGTCGGGAAGACCAGGCCTGCTTTATTTTCTGGTAAGCCTCCAAGGTACAAGTCATCATCCAAGTCAAGAATTTCACTTTCCCCTGGTGCTGTATATGGAGTACGTAACGTGTTCACAGATATCGTCCCTATAAAGACAACAAAATGCGTGATTTTCGGGAGATTTGATTTTGGTACTGCTTTTTTGGTACTCAGTCATCTACATGTCACATTAGCTCCTGGCAAACAGCTATAAGTGAAGCAGAGGTATTCTATTTGTACAGCTATAGAATCATAGATAAACTTCACTCTTTCAATTGCAGCGTAGTCAGGAAGTTAATGATGTAAAAACCTTTATGCACAGCACTGCATGACCACAACATGAAAAACCCCAGTCAAAATCACCTCACCAATCTCATAGGTACAGGAGGAATGCGGTTCAGAGGTATTTCAGAAATATCCTCATTGTGCAACAACAACAACAAGATCTTCACTCCCTCATATGTTTCAAAGCATTAAGGCCGGGGTTTAATTGATAGGTTTTCCTCTGGGGTTGCAATCTGAGTCTTTGGTTTGGGCCCAAAGACACAGTATTTTAAAAGACTCTCACCACTTTCAGTGGGCTTTGGATAAGATTCTTTTTCCTTTAAGTGTAGAAGGAAAATGCTGTCATCAGCTGCCAGGCAGGCAATTATTAAGAAGGAAGTGATGTGCTCCTAGAGGGAAAATCAATGCCTCTGAAACTTATCTCAAAATGTGTGCATGTTACAATGAGAGGGAGAGAAGATGTATATAGACCTTCAGGAAATCAGAAATATCTTTTCCATTTAAGTCTAAAAATTAAAAAAACAAAATTGAACCTAAAATAGAGTTTGCTTTTATGAAGTGTCTGAACAAAGAAACTGTAATCAACTGCAAAGATCCTTTTTTGCTTGTACTTTGTTTAAAATAATGAAGTATGTAACACAATTTGAATAATCAGAAAAACAAATTTAGTACATACAGTCACAGAGCATACTTATGTCAACCAATTTTAATTTTATTTCTAAGTAAAATCACTTGGAAAAAAAAAATCTTCATGTAGATATTCACAGAAGTGATTCCTTATCACTCTATGTGGGTACAAAAGCAAACAAAATATAAATCAAAATATTATATAGGTCACTATTATTATAATGTACCAGTCATCATCATGCAACACTGTTACCTGCTGGACCTAACATTGAAAGTGTATTAATGGTGACAAGACACTGAAGAAACCTATTTACCACAATGAATTTATCATACATATTTATACAAAGGGAACATGATTCACCATCTCCACTGTTGGCCTGAAACAGATTCCAGAAGATAACACTGATTACCAAAAAGGCTTCCACTGTGGTAGGAGTTGTGCATAAGAAGAAATTCACACTTTACACAGCATACATACTAAAATGTGAGTTTTAAGCAAACAAAGGCAGGTCAGAAAAAGATCATTCTCTTACTTGGATACAGCCTAAAATTTAGGCTTCTCTTCTAGAAATGGACCCTTGTGGAAGCTATATTTTTTTCTGTTCTTTTGTTGGTTCAATAGGTTAACTTCAACAACATGGACAGAATGAATATCTAAAGAATTTGGATCGTTGGTACAAGCTCTTTGGGATAAAGGTCTCAGGAAGTCCAACTCCCATGTGAGACTTGAGACATATGGATTTTAGAAGGGCTGGATACCACAAACAGTCTCTCTACTATCAGAAGGGAACTGACAAGATAAAACAAAGGTTTGCATAGCATCTCTGCAAGCACATTTAAAGAATGAGGATGTGGTCAGTTTTTCCTTTTATGTATTATCAGAAATGTTTTCTGTGTCAGTTGAATAATCACATAGATATAAAAGTGAACTTCTAAGAAAGTAAGTGAGAAATAGGCATGCTGAAACAAGATACTTTTTCTTCCAAACTTCCATCTGTTTAAAACTGATAAGACGATTATGTTTTGCTAACTCTAAAAATTTGTTGTTGCTTCTCAGCTTCTTGAAGCAAAACTTGGCACTCATATGGAACACTTGCTATAGGTTTGACCTTAGGCACGCAAGCGTAAACATTTTGAGGTTTAATTTGATTAATCATCTGTGTCAAACAGGCACACCTGTGAATGACCTGTCAAACCAAGAGAGACTTTTAGAGAGCATCCTAGGGTATCAGGAAGTATGGCTAACAGGCAACAGATCCTTCTTTAAAATCATTAGAGACGCTGTAAATATAAATCGTACTTGTCCTCGCAGTGTTTCTTACTGCTATTGTTGCTTGCTCCCATCTGTTGATGTACAGGCTAATTTAGGACCAAACACTCTAAACCCATGTTCAGGCAGCACCCACTTGTGCACCCACACAAGTTAACTCAGCTGCAGCCTCCAACAACAAGCTCCAACATGTGAACAGTGCTGCTTTCTGCTGGACAAAGACATTTATATTTTCAAGTCATTAATGAAGAATCCTATAACTCCTTTTCTATTAAAAAAATAAAAACCTACTACGTCTTGATTACTTTCATCTCACAGAAAAAGATAAATCTCTGCCAGTATAGCTGCAACTCTGTGTTCCAAGTGGAAGCTTTGCAAGCACAGAAGGCTTAGGAAGGTGAATGATAAGGGGAATTGGTGACTGTGAATTATAGTAAAGTGATAGATTGAAATAGGAAATTTTTCTTCTCCGTGTCACAAAGGATTACCCTGAAGAGAGCTTAAGAATTATTTTGAATGGATTGCAACAGCTTCTTAAAGAAATGAACTTTTTACCTTCCCAAGAAATGAAACCACATAAAATACTCCGTGTGAGAAGTCCTCTGAAATCTTAGTGCAATCATAGTATCTAATGACTATGGGTAGAAAAACATGGCAGGCAACCACCTAGCCATCACTGCTGGTGATATCCATCTCTCACAGGTAATGCAAACTTTACTCACTAATTGCTTTGCAAACACAGGTGAAAAAAGATACAAGCAAAATAAGGGCATAAAAAAATATTCCAAAATACAGCAAAAATTACAGTCTTTTAAGTATCCTACAAAAAAGTGCAGAACTCAAGTTCATAGAACATAGGCCTACAGAAAATAAACAATGGTTCTATAAACACCTTTGGATTCACAGTTCACCCAGAGCTGGGACAGAGGTAGCATGTGCTGTTTCATCTTGGTGAGGTTTGCGGGGGAGATTTTTTTGCTCGTTTATTGCAGGGGTTTGGGTTTGTTTTCCTGTGGTTTGTTGGTGTTTGTTTGGTTTTTTTTTGTT
>VXAZ01008129.1:226169-271400 GCA_013399875.1 Gymnorhina tibicen | reverse complement strand
TTTTTTTTTTTTTTTTAAGCCTGTTCCCTTTCTTGAGGGAAACTTTCTGAGTTCTACTGAAAATGTCTCAAGTTGGACCTCATGACAATGGCAGAAGCTACCACAGAAATTTAGGACTGTGGTGCACACTTCCTTTGATAACTTCAATTCTACTTTCCCTGGGAATTATACACAGATTAAAAGGAATAGTTTTGTCAGATCACCAGTGGGCTCCAATCCATTCAGATATTTCTGCTTATGAATGTGAATAGACACCACTTTCCATAGAGGAAGAAAGGGAAGCTAATGGACCATGCAAATGTCTTGTGTGGCCAGCACAAAAAGGGTTAATGAATTGCCCTGTAAAGATACTGTAACATCAGTCATTGTCAAGACAGAACTGTCAAATTTCACAAGAGGGAAGAGTGGGACAGATCTTGTTTAACAAAATAACAGAGACAAGATATGATGAGGAAGCAGCAGATTCAGAAGAGCACTGGATGTTCAAGAGAGAGAAAATTATAACTTTAAATTGTAACATGTCTGGAGTAAGAACAATCCTTCAAGTTCCATCTTTGCCTAACAGCACCCAGAACCAGACCAACAGTGATACCATTTCTTTGAAAAGAGCCATAATGCCTGCCAGGAAACAAGCAGCTCCATGCAGAGATTTTTTAAGACTCAAAGTTGGAAATATTATCTGTACTTCTATCAGAATAAGAAAGAAATAGAAGAATGCTGATAGCATGTGGTTTGTCCAGCCTGAAAGGAGAAAAAGGGAATGACTGAAGGAGAAGAAGGTGTGGGGTGACTTATTTAGTCTGGGAATTCATGATCCAGCTTCAGATTCTTAAAACAAGTAGTCTTTCTTATCTCCAGAAATTGGACATAAATTTAAGGCTCCTGTAATGACCTATACGTGCTTTGATTCCGCAGCATTCCACGTGAGAACACAGTGCAATTTAAGATTCAGAAACTTCTTTCTGTATTGGAAAAGCAATTTGAGAAAAACTAATGAAATTATGGTTTTCAGCAAAAATTATTGACTTAAAGGATAACTGATTAGTGAGCAGTCCTTCAAAGGATGAGTCAACAACATAAGTCAACAATAACACATATACGGACAAAATGGGAAATATACTGGGGATTACAGAGAAGCCTATTGTACCACTTGGCTGAGTGTTGGTTAAGTTTTATCTTGGACTCTGAGAAAGATGCAGATTCGGCCAAGGAAGCTGCAGATCATTGAAAGAATTTACCTTAAAATGCAATATAAACCCATTCTCCCAAATATGAAAACTACTGACATTTGTTGAAATCGGAACATGTAAATCTGGCTGTTCATAAAAGGTTAAAAAGATGTGGGCAGTAATATGTAGAAGGGTACATGTAAAAAAAAAAAGACCTTGCAACAATAATACATGTAATGGATATCAACAAAGCTCTCCTTACAGGGAGATACTGATTATAGTTAAGCTCTAATTATATACTCTAGAAATAATTTCTGGTATTCAAGCTGAAACTCTAACTTTAGTTCAAAATTTCAGTGACTCAGCCCTTAAATGCTACCTACCTATGAATAGACTCTGATACATTCTGCTTTACACTGCCCTAAACAATTGGAGGTTGACAAGAAGAGTAAGTTTCCTCCCTGATTTCACTATGTAATGATAATTTCCAAAGGATGAATGGTGGTTTAGCAAAAAGACATTTGCATGGTTATCCTTGCGTATCGCAAACAGTTTTAAAAAAATTTAAAGAATACTTAAGTCTCAGAAAACAGTTATTAAACCTATCCCTACTGTGTTACAAGAAACACTCTGAGCAAAGACGTTTACAGATGCTTCATGGTTGTTTTTTATTTAGTTTGGGTTTGTGGGTTGTTTTCTAATTCTTTTTTTCTGCAGAGTTGGCAGTACTGTTAAGAGCAGAACAGACAAACATTTCCCTTAGGTATGACTTAATGAGCCTCTCCAATCATATTCATTATCTCAGCAATTTACTTTTTCCTAAGACTGTGTGTAAGAAACTAAATCATATTTCTAAACCTCATCTCTCTCCTGATCAGTTAAAGATTTTAAGTGCAGCTACTACAACTGTTCTGATCTCTCTGCTTACCTGATGTGGCCTATTTTGGTTTTTTTTGTGCCCATGAAAAGCATTTGCTTATTAAAAAACTTTGAAAAATCAGAGCAAGGTATTAATTCGAAATACATCTTGTGTGCTAAAACACAATATAATAGCTGTGATGAGGACCGTGACCACAGCAGGTAGCCCATGGCCGAGACAGGACACCTATGAAACAGCTATGACGCTCCAGTCCTTCCCAGGGATTCAGGATGTATAATTCAGGAGTACTGGGAGGAAACTCAGGACACAGCAGTTGGTAGCACTGCTACACATCTAGCAAGAAAGATGGACCAGACGAGAATATTTTATGAATAACTTTCTTTACGTAACCCTTAAATATTAACTAAATATGGTCTCAGGAGCTCCATCCTACCAATGATCATCTTTTTAGGTAAGAAAGCACTGAGAGTAAGTCTTACAGAATGGGATTCTAGGGTGAAATGAAGAATAAAATGTCAAAAGGTCTTTTAGCAAAAGGGAATTAAAAGGCACCATCTCTTCTCTCTTCCTTGTATCTCTCAAAATCGGAGTGGATTGGCAGAATTACTAGCAAATGGGGCCTGGATGATTAGAATGTAAAAATGTGTTCTCATTCCTTACATCTCCCTCCCTCCTCCACTGCAGTCCCAGACAAGCAAAGGCAAAGTCAGTAGTTTAGAGTGGATGCTCACTGTGACTGAGAGCCTGGAAGAGAGCAAAGAATGAGAAATAAATCTAGTACTTGCTGATCCAGCTAATATGAAAGTCAAGGAAATTAGCAAAGCTCCTTGAGAAATGTCACAGCATTCTACTATCGGAGGGAACCACTCTGCACTGGATTTGAAGGCTAGGAGCAAAAGGTTGCAAGGCAACAAACTTAATTTAAAGAAAAAAAAAATCACAGTTTATTTGAGCTACTTATTCATTAACAGAAGAATCTCTTTCTTTATACTTGATAGCTAGGGAAATATGCAGCCAATGGCAACAAGAAAGTCTCAGAAAAACAAGTTTTTTTTCTATACAAGGTGTATTCGTTCGGTTATATAAAAATTCTGAAGCCAGCGAAAAGTAATCATATTCATGCGGTTTCCAGTATGTTTGGTTTGGGCTAGAGAAAAGAAACCAAAAAGCATCCTGAAAGAGTAAAGTGAATTTTATTCTTCATGGGTAAAACACACCATTCATAACGCAACCACAAGGTGGTTAGGGGTTGAGATCCTTAGGACAGTGAAGAGGGCGCACAGCAAGCTGACTGCCCTGGATTTCGGGACAGCAGACTTTGGCCTCTTCAAGGTGCTACTCAGTAGAGTCCAATGGGAAAGAGCCCTGGAGGGCAGAGGGGCCCAAGGATGCTGGCTGGTATTCAAGGATCACTTTCTCCAAGCTCAGACAAGATGCATCCCGACAAGGAGGCAATCGGGCAAAAATGCCAGCAGGCCTCCATGGATGGATAAGGAGCTGCTGAGCAAGCTCAGAGAGAAAAAAGAAGCTTTCAGAAGGTGCAAACAAGGGCAAGTGGCTTGGGAGGAATAGAGTAAAATTGTGCAGGGTGCTAGGGATAAGGTTAGGGAAGCCAGGGCCCAGTTAGAATTGAGTGTGTCCCTGCCTCTTTTTACTATTTCTTTCTATTTCTCTCTATATCACACTTACTGTTACATAAAATCCCTATTTTCTGCTTTGGCACATGATCTCATTTGCACCTTAATTCAGGCAGAGGCATCTCTCTAACAATTGTAATAACTGGATCTTACCATCATTAGGACAAACAAAAACATTGCCAGTGTTATTGGTATTATTATTATTATTCTCCTACAATAAACTATTATTGTATGTATTAGAATAATAGAAAAACTTTGATTCTGTTTCAGCTTGCAGCTAAAAATTCAGTTTGCCAATCCATAACCCTGCATATTTTATGCAGTATTCCTGGTAATAGTTCAGCATCTTAGAGTTAATAGGTATTACGATTAGTTTTCAACAGTGACAGGGGGGTTACATAAATTTCACCCATCTTGATCATAGGCAAGTCATCAGACGGATTAATTTGATTATTTATAATTCTGCTTTAAAAAAAAAATTGCAATCCTGATCACCAGGCGGGTTTTGCTTCCTTAAATTACTCTACATTCTTGCTGATGTCCATCAACAGTTTTAAAGGATTAAAGTATGCCCTAAACTCCCTTAATGGCACTTGTGAGTCACGTTTTTTGTGAAGCAATGAAAGGGCAGAACATATCTTCAAATGTAAACAATAGCTATGCATTTATTTCGTTCCTTTATAGATCTGTTGGCTTTGGATGTAACAATAAACTTTGCTTTCAGCAGTCCCACAGGCATGATTATTACAGGATTTACTGCCTCATATGAATCACTGAAACAGCACTTAAGAATAAAGTCTGAAATAAAAATTGTAGTATAGATAATATGACTGCTGGATATTCAATCCCAATTGAGGGTTTTGAGAAGTTGTGTTTTGTTGTTTGGCTAGGGTTTTTTTTCTTGTTTGGTTGGGTTTTGAGTGTTCTTATTTGGTAGGTTTATTTAACCTCAAGAAATGAAAATGAGAAACTGACATATTTTAATAAGAAAATCAAAGTCCCCACCATTAGAATTTGAAGCTGCACAGCCCAGGAATCAAATAACTATTTTTCATAATTATAGTGCAGATCAATTTAACTTGGTCTGATCTTCAGCATGGATTTGACTGAAATCTTCAATTTAAACCTGCACCTAAGATTTGCTTGATCTGAAATCTGATTGTATGTAGTAAGAAGTTAAGTCATAAAATGGTATCTTTTGGGGAGTTAAGTTTCATAAAGAAATTATAAATGCAAGCTATGGAAAAAGAGTCACCAAAAGGAAGAAAATGGGGGAAATACCACAAAATCTAAAAGAAGTGGAGTTTACATTTTTCAACACCCAGTTTTAGAGTGTACACAGACTTCAGATTGAATACTAATATTAATCAGAAAATCCTTCAGGGCTGAATTACAGACTCCGTACATTCCCTCTTCCTCCCCAAATCTTGGCAGGAACTACAGAAAAGGCACTGTAAAAAAGAGCTGTCCTTAAATTGATATATATTGATTATTTGCTTAATATATACTTACATGTATTACACTTAATATATGCTTAATATATTATTTGCAAGATATATACTCAAGATGAGACAAGCTGATACATTGAAAATTTCACTGGAAGAATGCATTTTAAGCCATAGTAGATTTCAGGAGCATTAGGAAGAGTTTATGAAATTTTATTTTTACCACTTTTCAGTGAGATCACTTTTTGAGCAAACCGCTCCAGAATATGAATCATACTGATAGAATGTGGCAAGTCAATTATTTCCATTTCTGCTGACATGTGTTGTTAGCCATTCATTAGCATATCATTTAAGTATGCTGAGATCTGCTGATGAGATTGGAAGCTCTTGTGTTTTTTCTGTGGGGCAGCTATTCCCCGTGTTGGAGATTATTTTCAGTAATTTTTTTTTGCTTTATTTTCATTCTTGAAACTTGCCAATTCAGCTATTTGGTGTAAGCAAGCACAGAGGGAGATTGCTGTTGGTTTTTCAAGCACACAACACACTTACTTGCAAGATTAAGTACTTGATTATCCAATAACGTTAACATAAGATATTTTACTCAGCAAATTATTGTATTCTGGTACCTGACAGTAATGACTTCTTATATTTTCCTTGTTTTTGGGATGATGCTCAACTCTAATTGTGGCAACATCAATATGTACCCAGCATTCTCTCAGATACAGTGGAAAAAACATTCTGAATGCTAACAAAAGGAACTTACCTGACCGCCCATCCCGCTGAAAATCCACATGGTACCATTCACCATCATTCACCTTCTTCTGCAAGGCTTTTATTTTTATAGTACCTGATCCCATGTCTAACAGTAGGTAGAGGTGGCCATCAAGCATCTCAATGGCAAAAAAATCAACCTTCACCATCTGTGGATGTTTGGCATCTTTTTGGTGCCTTGGTTTCCCATGACTGAAAAGAATCAGGCCATTTGGCTCAGTTGTACGAAAGTCAAATGATATTGAGCCTGTTTTCTTGGCATTCCACTTTGGCAGAGAGATGAAAGACTCTGGTGTTTCAAATGTGATTGGATCCAAGGTTGCAACATTCTCACATTTAAACGCTACAACCCCATGAATCTTCATTTTAGCATCCCCTTGCTTGGCAAGTCGAGACAGCTCCAACCTGACATCGTTATTTTTATATACAACCTGCAAGCAAAGCAGAGAAGTTACTTGGAGAAACCTGACCATTCTAACCAAACAGACATAATTCTGAATAGGCACATTATTTAAAGGATAACTGTGATGATATATGAATATGATAATTTACATACAAACGATGAAATAACTATTTTCATTGACTAATGATTTAATAATTGTTTTCATTAAACCAAACAAAGTTGCTCTAAAAATATCCCTGGAGTTAATTCTAACAATCTGAAAGAATCTACACATAATTTATACTATGAGTTGCAAATTAGCTTGTGTGGCCTTGAATTCCTGAAAGCCTTCTCGGCAGAGCCATTCTGCTATTATAAAGAAGTATTAGATTTCTTCTTCCTCTAAACCCTTTGTCACTGTCTTAACTCTTCTGTTCATGTACAGAAAATATACCAAGGTCAGACACCTCATAATTTAACATCTTTTCAGTTTGTCCTTGGGGCTGAGGAGTAGTAGCATTCAGGGAATTCATGAAGCTATATAAGAGACGCAAACTAATATCACAACAGATCAAAACAGACAAAACCAGGAAAATCTTTGAGCCCGTTCAATTGGATAAAAATCCCCCCAACTTACGTATTTTCCCTGACTGAAGACTTTTCTGATAAAAATGAAAGACAATATAAGTTTAAAATCCAATTGATCTCTGTAGCAAATAGTCTTGCATCAAATCACGTTTTAACTTGGTCCAAGAAGCCTGTCATGACGCAACTATTTCCCAGGGTTCTAATCTTTATTAATATTTTCTCAAATTGCTGCTCTTTCTGAGTTATCCTAAACACAAGAGCTGCTGAAATGAGCTCCCCAATACCAAAGGCGGGCACAAGTGTTTTGTCAATACTTCTAATTGTTCGATAAATGATACGTGAGCTAAAATACCACTGAAGGGCTGAATAAAAAAACCATAGCGACAGAAACTAAAACTTTCTTCTCTAAGGTTAAGCCCTGCATTAAAAAGCAATTTGGAGAAAAAGCAACAGCTCAGCAAAACCAAGCACTTTGTGTTGAGGCTTCTTCATCTACAGATCTGCACCATTCAGGCCTAGATCACATCTGGCCCTGATCCAAAGTTCCAAGTATGCAGTGTAGTTTGAAGCTACAGGGGACCCATCACTGGTTTAGACTTCACATCCCTATTAGGGGTTAGAAAGTGCTTACTGAATACTTAGGATAGAGCTTCTGGATTAATTTCCTCTGAGACCTGGTTTGAACACATGTGAAACCCACTCTGACACCTAGTAAGGGGAAAACACAGCAGATGAACTGCAGAGCTGTGCTACTGTTAGAAATCAAAGCACCAGCACTTACACAATCTAAGATGACATACCCCACAAGTGATAGCTGCTATTGTAAAATGATGTTTAAAAATAAAAGGAAATGATTGATAGAGTGACATTTTTTTAAGCAAGAATTGTGTTCATTCCAATTATATCATTATCCACAATGCAAATTTCATCATAAGACTTGTCAGAATTATTCTACTATATTAAAATGTATCCTACAAGTTAATAAATAGGCCTATTTCTTAATTTTATTTCAGACTTGAGTACAAGTAGTGCTGTTCCCATGAGAGCTGTGTCTCCAAAGAAAACAGATAAACCTCACTTGGATTGCTGACAAGCAGAAATGGTACTCTGCCATAGAGACAGATAATGTGTTGTGTTCTTCAACTGAAGATATCAGAAGTGAATAGAATTGGACTAAACTGTAATGTTAGGTAGTAAGGATCCATATTTCCATTTGTCAAATACATCCACAACACCTGAAATATCACAGATTGTGCAAAGGAGTTTAGAACAGTACTGGAGAATAAGCACATGCAAGTGACTTCCCTTTGGGGTGGCTTTCTGTCTTTAGAGAGAAGAGGAATGCAGCAAGAAGCCAGGAGCCTGGGAGGTTACTTAGAGGTATCTGGTCTCCTGAAGCATTGACCACTTTCTGTGGCAAGAGTGATTTTGGATAGGTCCCACTTCATCTGAAGAAGTTACAGGGGGCAACCTTTCTAGATTAGACTGAAAAGCATTAAACCAGAGGATGCAATTAATAAAAAAGGAAGAAATTATCCTCTTATTAAAACTAAATCATGCTTGGTGACAATGAAAGTACATATGTCAACAAAGAACATGAGAAGATCTTCTTAAATTGCCTGCTGAACAAGAGCAGGTTCCAGGACAGGGCGAATAAATGTACAAAGAGAATTTATTGTTTATGGACAAATCCAACTGTCCAACCTTAATGAAAGATGGTTGACTGAATATTACAATTAGGAGTTAACAGCTGTGTAAAGAAGACTGAGCAGACTAAAGGAAAGCTAGGTTTTCCTTGAAGTCTAAAACAGCTTTCTATGATTTGAAGTCATCTGCCAACTCAGAAATAATTTTTAATAAATATAGTTCAAGAACCTAATGGACAAAGTGAAATGGTTTTCTCAATAACTTGTCATCAGCTCTTTAATTAACTTAATATATATGAGGGAAACGTTACTAGAACACTCTAATAAGAGTGACGAATATTGTCAATTTTATGCCACTGATAATAAAAAATTCTTGGAATCCCTAAATATTGCAAATGACAATTTCTTGCTTCCATATTCCACAACTGAAACTTCGTAGCTACTGAGAAGCAAGCGACTGCATCTTATTACATACATTGTGGGGAAACTGAATAAAGCCTATATCTAAGTTTTAGAGTGCTTATGTTCTAAGTTTTAGTATGTGCTTATGTTCATTTACTCTTACTAAATGGAAAATTTGGGATTGAATTATCATGGATAATTAGTAATAAAACAGGAATATATGAACCATAACTGAAAAGACCGGTAAACTATTAACTGAACACAGCTTGCATTTGGGAGCCTGTTTCCTGGTGTTATGCTGAGATTCTTACCCCTCTCCCTTATCCATGAAAAATGTACTCAGCCATCAGTGAAGCACAGCAAAAAGGAGAAAAGCAATATGTTTACAGAAATTAGTTGTCATTAAATTTTTAGGAAAACCACTGAACAGTAAGGAATAATTCTGAGACTAATATCTGCTTTATAACTCTTGAAGGTACATGCGTCAGAAACAACAGCGTCTAGGGTACAAATAACTTACTGATTTATCCACTGATTTTGCCTTTTAATTTTTTCTTTTGCTTCTGGGTACATAAGGACAAACATGCTTTTAATAGGGCTTATATTATCTGCTATTTCCATCTGAGGCACACAGCATATAATGTCAACTCAGTACATTCTCCCTCCATTAGAGACATGGATCCACAATTAGTCAAGTGAAGGTAATTTGCAACAGAGAAATACTGGAGTCGCATTCCCCTTTACTCCCACACAACCCACCAGTCCGTATCCTGGCATTCACTGGGTTGGCCCTGGTTTTTAGCTTGCTCTTGCACTCACTTGCATACGTGAGCAAAAATCTAAGTTTCCTGCACATAAAACTGCCAGCCCCCAGGGAATTGTATCATGCCATTAAGAGCACCTTGAATTTGTCTTGTATTCACTCTGTTCTTTCCTGTTAATATCGAGTAAGTTTCAAGACCTCAGTCTTTAAAATATATAATTACCTCATTCTTGGAAACTGCAAAAGGTCACCTAAGCTCCCGAGAAAAATGGAGCAGTTAGCAATTCCCCACATAATTTGCAACCAAGCTATCCAAAGTGAGGAATAAATTTATTTTCTAGGAGAGACAGGGCAGAACATTTTGAAATCAAGACACAGGGCTTCCTTTGCTACCATCTAGGCCAACCGCATGCCGGGTAACTTTAGCATCACCAGTGCTGTGTGATATATTTGATACGTAACAAGTCCAGCTTTGAGACAGCAATTAGTACCTTAAGCTCAGCACTCTCTTTGATGTGGTCTGTGGTCATCTTGGACCACAACCTAAATTAATTCACGCTTCCCAAAAATATATCATCTATAGGCTTTTCTGCAAGCCGAGGCCCTACTATGCCATGAACTCTAGAAGTGTAAAGAAATATAAATCTATGAATGACCCTGAGAAAAGGTGAAGGAAAAGAGAAGGAATTCATACGAGGGATATATCCTAAATCTATAACTGTTTAATTAGCAAATTTATAAGTCAAGAAAATTTTAAAAATTTTAAAAAATAAACAGAAATCTATCAGTTCTTTCTACTGACCCTATCCTGTGAGACTTAAAACCATGAAAGGTGTGAAAGAATCCAGATTGCAACACTATTTTCAATTCAAAGTGCAGCCCTTTCCACATCAAACATTATGAATGAAGAAAGAGCATTACCCTTAATTATTTCAGAATACTGACCCCCTCTTCCAGCTTTTCAATCACTATGATTAAAAATCCTTTAAATTATTATGAAGCATCTATTTTAAAACCAAAGATGATCCTCAAGGAGCTGATCACATCACCTGATTTGCAGCATCAAGGTTTCCTTGAGAATCAAAGAGAACCCAGGATTTGAGAGCACCTACCACTATGACCTTGCTCCAAAGAGTTTGTCTACTTACTTAACTGGGGGGTAAGGTAAAATACCTGTCCAACAGCAATTTGAATCAATGGATGAATCCAATATCAAAATCTGTTAAAAAAAGCGGATTATATAAATCTTTGTTACCATAAAACAGTACTGTCATATTTCTATGAAACCTAGATAACCTGGTGCATACAATGACAGTTAATTCTCCAAAATGGAGATTAATATCACCCAAAATGGCTCAGGTAGCTGCTGCCAACCTACAGGTTTCTCCTCCTGCAGGAGGGGACTTGCTGATGACAGAAACTGTAGCAATGGGACCTAAAGTAAGGGAAGCCTGAGGCAATTTTATCAGCTTGCTTTACCAGCCACTAGAACTTCCACGCTCATTGAGAACTACCGGGTGCACCCAGCAACACATTCCCCAGAAATCCAACCACAAAACTGACCACTAAGAGTTACCATGTATTTTTTTAGCACTTGCTGTATGGTTTTGAAATAATCTAGGAGCTTCAGCTTCTCACAGGAGGCTTGTCGTTTTGCTAATGTCTCCATGTGTTTCAAGCTCCAAAATGAATGTATCAAGGAACACAATAAACTACAGACTATATACACAGAACTTAAGGAGCCCGAATATTTGCAATGGGGTGTATTTTTGAGCACAACGTGAAAGCACACAGCATGAATGACAACAGCTATTCAAGCCTCTAGGGTTACTCAACATCGTAAACCAGCTTTGTTTTCCGAACACAGAGAAGCAATTAAAGGGTATATTGAATGCTGCAAGGGAACAACTTACCCTCAAGTGAAATGATTTTCGTTCTGCTGAGGTCGACATTTGTGCAAATGTGGTGGTGATGGTAGTGTGGGGCATTTAGAAAGGGGGTCATTGAGCACCAAAATAAAACCCAGTTATCTCTAGAGTCCCACTAAATGGGAGGTAAGCCTAAGGACAACAGGATAGGGCTCCATGGTATGGATATATAAACACCTGGAAAAAACAATAGCATGTGCATTTTGTTGCATCATTTTAGATCAATTATTATGGTCTGGGAAACTGCTCTGCAAGATTCAGCTCAGAAAACCCCTTGACTTAATTGATTTAGGAAATAAAAAAAATAATGAAATAAAAAATCACTACAGTGCAACAAATTACTTGGATTCTATATCTGGGAATATATATCTCCTGCTTCTTCTTCTTGTCCAGACTGAGCATCCAAAACCATGGAGTGCAAACAAAACACACACAAACTTTTTCAAAACATTAAATAGGTTTTCCAAGGCAAACATATTGTTCATACAGTATGATTATGTGCTTTGTTCTGCTGTTTGTTCTGCTGTTTATAGCTTTATATATAACGAGAATATTTTTTAAATCAGATAGTCTCTCCACAGATTACTTTGGCCTAAGGCAGAAAAAAGAAAACCATTATAATGACCCTTGTATTAGGAAGTTAGGACCAGTAATCCAGGGATTTGGGTTTAACCTGCACCTAAATGCCTCACAGAGAACTTAATTTCTCCTTGCTTCTCTGTAAATTGGATACACCATCTCCTCACAGGGCAGAAACTTGCTTGAAGACTGAAGTTTGCATTACCAGCACAAAATCTAGGGAAGCTTCATCCAAAATCAGACACATTTACACACACATTTCCTATAGGGTGTCATTCCCCCATTTTCTTTTTAAGGAAAATGGGTATTATACAGTTCTGACTTTCTAGTCTGCAACTACAGAGTACAGGGCACAGCGATCATTCAGATAAAAAACCAAAACGCACCCAATCTGTTCAAAAGCTGCACCCAATAAAAGCTGAACTTGAACAATGCATGTCTCAGGGTGAACGCAAAAGCACAGCATCCTATGCCCTGACAATGCACTTGGCAAGTGCTTTAATGCTACTCTACATGGCTAACTAAAGACAACAAATTTGTGATGTTTGTTGTTTCTGTAACTAAGCAACATGGACGTTTTCCACCCTCCCCTTCCTTAATATAACAGGACGTATTGCACATCAGGCATTTGGAAAACTTCTGTTTACACAAAGCAGGCATACTTAATGCACACAAATTTATGCTCTATTTAAACTGCTAATTATCATATCCCTGCAAATTCTAGGATGGAAAATAGGAACAAAAAAAAAGGCTAAAATTACCATAACCATAGGGAATTTCGCTATGATTTCAGTAGCACACCTGAACTTCTATGGTAGATTGTCTGAAAATCATCACTCTCCTACCCCCAAATAATGATGTAAAACGAATGGGGGGGGGGATCAAACCAAACCAGGAAAACACAACCCCGAAAGAACCCCCAGAATTAAAAATATGTAACTCACAATTCAGTACAAAGCAGATATATTAATTACTCTAAGGCAATAAAAAAGTTGTTAACAGATACATACAGCTGTGGGAACAAAACCAGTACTGACAGAAACGAAGTTATAGGTATATTGTGAGTGTGAATTTAGATTCCCTGTGCAGTACGGGGGAAGTCACCTCAGTTTAGTGCATGTCACCTATTTGCAGAATTAATACAGTCATGACAGCTCAGCTTCTAGGCCAACTAGTCTTTTCTGCTGGAGTTTTGAATGTGGATCCCAGAACTCTTTGTTTCTTTTCTCTCCTACTTTGACTGCCTGAATAGAGACAATTTAAGGGGATGCCAGAAAATGCCTTTTTATGTTCTGAGTTACTAGAATATCGTTTAACATGATATACTGGCAGAACTTAGGAAAAAAAGAAAATCAGCATTTTTTTTCCTAACAACATTGATAATGGGATTGTTATGTTTTTCACCCTGCTGTGGACACAAGTCTTTTGAAGATCTTTTTTCCCCTCTTCAATAGACTATTTTGTTATTCTTTGTATGTCCTGCTGTCTGCTGCCAGACTGCTAAATGTTTCTGACTGTGGTTGCTATGCTTTCTGTTTTTAAGAAATGGGTTCAAGTTTCCTTTTTTTTTTTTTTACTTCCCATGGCAAGGACTCATAGAAATTTCTTGGCAACAGCTAAATTGCAAAATTTAGGGACAAGTTGGTTCCACAAAAGCTCTATTGGCTCCCTAGTAAAGATAAAGCCTTTACCAAGACATAAGTCATGAAACAAAAACAAGAGAAACAGGAACCACCAAAAGGAAAACAAAATGTATTATTTAAGGCAAAAGCCGCTGTGCGTTAATATATTGCATACAGTTTAAGAAATAAAACAAATTATGTGCTACCTCCAATGACTGTTTGGGAAAGGAAAGGGCTACAGGAGACTCAGTTGTCATGCTGGATTTCAGCTTTTTCCTCTTCCTTCTTTCACAGTACAGTAAGAGTTACCAAAGACTAATTCTGCAGCAAAGACAGAAACGTGCTAGTTTTCCTCTTTCTCCATTAACCATTCTTAGCCAAGATCAAGCAAAAGAACTCTTTGAGGACTACAAGAAAGAGGGACTGTAAAGCAGAACACAATCATTACCATTGTAGGGTTCAAGGTTTATTTCTTTAGCAAAATATTCATTATATGCTAGATTTTCCCTATCTTTAGCACTTAAAGATTTAAATTCAAGGTCAGAAAATACAGAAGCAAATCATGAAAAAAGGAAAGGATAATATATATGCAAAAATTAATGTTCTAAAGAACATCTCAACTCAAGTGCATTCGAAGGCAACATGACAGATGTACTTAAAATCTGAGTGACCTTCCATCAGGGTAGGAGTCATATGAGTTAAAATGGAAGTTGTCACAAAAAGAGAAAAACAGTGAATCTCAAATTAAAGAGAAAAGCTAAAATGAGCTCCACATAATCCAAGTAGGGGAGGTCAGAGATCTGAAGACAAACTAACAGAAACTTATTAAAAGTTTCCATCACCTAAAAGTTTCCATCACCTATTTAGTTACCATCACCTAACCCTGAACACCTGAAATATTTGAACAAATAATTTTTCCATATTAAACGTGATTGAAAACATAGGAGAAGAACCGTAGGCTTCAAATTACATGCAGAATGTCAATTCCACATATCCTTTGGTGAAACGAGGGAGGTTTATTCCATCCCTCACTAGATTTCCTTCCTTCCTTCAGCTTCTCCAGTAAGTTTATTAGTAGCTGCCAACTTACGACACTTAACTTACTGTATCTCCAGAATAATAAACACCCAACTGGCTTTTTCTTCCTCTTCTCTCTCACCTGTCTAGGTTAGTCCAGCCTCTAGCTGAATAGCTGGCTCTTGGCTGTGGGTGTTTTTAGCTGCTCTCTTGTTTGGATTTATCTCTGCTTCCCAATTCCTGGTTTGAAAGAACCTTCTGTTCCACTGAGGGGAAAATGGCCCTCTTTTATGAACTTTGGCCAGCCTCCACATAGAAACTTCATTCCCTCTCAGCTCTGTTGGCTGACTATTGGCTCAGTGAAGTTGGCTACTTGTTGACAAGCTGCAGAAACTGCTTCTCCCATTCTGAGACCCAGCACAGTTCCCCCTTAGCTTAACAACTCTCTGATTTTCTGTGATATTAATATAGCAATAATTTATGCAGTTGTTGGCTAAATTCTGCTCTACCAAGATAGGTAAATAGTTTAAAAATAAAAATGAAAATCAAATTCCCACCCATTAACTATACCAGGCCCATTCCTGGAAGACATCCAGGAAAATCCTTCCCTACCTTCACCTGCAATTTCTTTTGAATCCTCATAAACCTTTTAACATATCCTTTTAGCTTTCTAGTACTGCAACATGAGCAACGCTTCACATCAGTGTTGTGAAACAATCTTTGCCCTCTCAGATACCTATGACAATTGGAAGATAAGTTTTCTGTGGTACTTTTGTGTTCAAGGTTATTTCTATAATTGCAACACAAGGTATCAAACCACCACGTGTTATTCAGAGGCAGCTTTTCCCTCACCATTGTTCAATGACAGAAAGGTGCAGCTCGAGGCTGCTGCCACTGCGTTCCTTTGCACTCGGTTCTGTGCTCACATTCCTTTTCTAAACAGCCTATATTTTCTGAAAAGAAAAAGGAAGAAACAGTACTCATGCAGAGAAGCAAGAGCAAAAGCAGGGCTCTTCCAGCATCAAAAAACTGCTCTGTATAGTTCACAACGTGTGTGGCTAAAAGCATATAGACATTTTCAAGAAAATAATTCATTAATGGGATACTTCTAAGGCATCTCTTTTATATTTAAAGGCATCTCTAACCACAGACTACCTATGGGCCAGCTTTATGTTAATAAATTTAATTGAGGTTATAGCTGTCCTCCAAAATAGACTGGTTAAACTAATTAAAATTAATTACCACTATAATGATAAGGAAGAGGAATGCATTATTTGGTTTTCAAGACATGCCATCTCACTGCAGTGAGAGAATGCAACAGAGCATGCTTAAGTATGGTGTTTAAAGGGTCTGATTCTGCTTGATGACCCCCAAGCCTGAGACTTCGGTGTCAGCTTAATGTTAAAGCAATGTCAGACAACAAAATTTACCTTTGGTGTGGTACTGAGTGAGAGGTCCTCAGCCTCAAGCAAAATCAATTCTTCTGAGAGATGATCATAAAAAAAACATATAATACTATAACAGTGTTCATCTAAAAACATTCCAGAAGAGCAGATTGCCGTAAAAAAATGAACGGCCAACAAATACCTTTACACAAGTTATTGTGGCTTACTGCAATTTAACACATAGGCAAACTTTTAAAAGTATATTGTTCTGCAAAATATTTTTAATTATGTAAGTCTGTCTGTCACAATAAACACTCCTCACAGTGTTTTGGGGTTTTTTAAATAGCTATAAACAGAAGTAATTCTGAGTAAAGTGTAGACACTGCAATTAAGCGTTTATCACTTCCCTATGTCTTTGGGTACATCAATTGAGAGTCTCAGCAATATTCTGACATTTGTTTTCATCATTAGATTTTTTGGAATTTTTTTTTTTCATTTCAAATAAACAGTTCAACTTGAAGCTACTTCAAATATAAAACATAATTGGAAATGTTCTCAAATACCACTTCAGAAAAGTGGGAGGAAAATAGGCTTTTTCTTGGACAAAAGAGTCAGGCAAAAAAATGATTTTCTATTTTCATTAAAATACTTTCTTGGGACTACACATGGCATGTGCTGAATTATACAGATATTAAAAAAAAATCATCAATGGTATACATGAAACCTAAATATAGAATTTAGGTGACCACATCTATGCTAGTAACTGTTGCTTGTGCTCATCTCAGTACAACTCCATTTCACAAAACAATACAGGATTATGCAAAAAGTTGTAGAATTCATTTTCTTTGGAAAAGTCTGACAAAATTACTTTGAAGATTCTGCTCTCTGTAGTGGGGCCTTAGTCCTGCTGAAGTGACTTGTACTACTTAACGATTGTGAGAAAGCCTCCTATATAAAGGCTGATTCAGGATTAATTAGCAAGAAGTTGATGATGACTAATAAAAACTTTAATTCAGGAGTAGGTAACAGATAAGAAGGCAAAAATCAGTGTGTTGTGGGCCTCATGATTATTGTACCCACAAAGAATAAAAACATTTACCTTTCAACAGAAAATAAGTTAATAGTCTCATTCTGACTGAAAAAATAGATTTGAATACAATGTTTAGTAAGCACAAAAAAAAAAAATTACTGTGAAAAAATACTTATATAAGGCATCAATCCTGACATATACCAACAAACAATACCAGGGCATGTGACTAAATCCTGCTGTGTGTACCTGTGTGATGTCAGCAGAAACCAGGAGGCCTCACTCTATCTGCTTGGACTGGAGTCAGACCCATGGCATCACCCAGTCTTTGGGAGTGTTTGGGTCTCAAACAGGTCCTTCACAAAGATGGAAAACACCAAGAGGCTGACAGGAGGAATGTTGCTTTCAGAAATCGTAACGTTAATAATTCGATCTTGTGAAACCTGGCCCCAAGCTGAGTGTGGCAATATACTTTGAAAATATAAGCTTGTTAACTCAAATTCCTAGTAGCCTTTGATATTAATAATCTGACTCAACAGATACAGTGGTCTCATGGCATGATTTTTGCTGCAATTCAAGTTATTTCTAAATCTGTCTCACAGGAATGACAAACTTGACAAGTCTTATGCTTTCTAACAACTTCCTCTGAGCCTGTACAAAAAGAAGGGTTGGCATACTGATTAATGTGTTTGATTTTGACTTGGAGTATCTGCTCTTATCCGTTACTTAGCTAAGCTTGGCATTTACTTCATAATTGAACTGGAGATTGCAAAACACTACATTTTTCATCTCTGTCATTGACACAACGGATTGCATCATAGGTTACTACCCCTAAACTGGCACCAATTTCCAAAACATCTTAATGCACCAAGAATTTTTCATTTACTTCTTTACTAAGAGGAAAAAAAAAAAAAAAAAAAGAAAAATGTGCTCCTGCTCATCTCCATTACATTTATTTAGCTGAAACTATACTCTGATTCAGAGGTTTTCTCACCAGCTAGATTGCATCAGCATTTCAGTTCTTGAAACTAATAATAATGGAACCCCCAAACACAGATACAAAAGAAGGATTTCTGCAAAATTTTAAGGTGCCAGATGTGCTGGTAATTTTGTTTGCATCTTCACAGCTGAATCAAAATACTGAGGCTTTTAACCACATAAGTCATCTCACTGAATTTTCAATTTATTTTATAGTTCTCTTCCTAGGCATAACCTTACAATTTGCAAGTTTGAAGATGTCTGAGCTGTACATGTAACTAAAGAAATAACAAATTTTTACAAGCTACAATTCTCAGCTGATATCAAAATAAGCACTTTTTTAGACTGGATACGTATCTAGAGCTGCAAATACCTGAAAAACTGACTATGGACTTTTGAATGAAAGTGTGCTCTTTTGAGCACACTAGAACACTAAAATATTTAGGTAATTGACTTAGCAACTGGTTTAGATTTTTTTTAACATAATTTTGATTCTTATGAAATGTATGCTAAATATGTTTTAGGAAAAATTGGTGGAAATATCAACCTAGCTTCCAGCTAAACATATTGAAACAATTGTAAAAAAGTTGAATAACTGTATTTTTAGTTTGACAATTAGATGATACTGGAATTGGCTCAATAAGCACATATGGATTTTTACATTTCTATGAATCTTGTTCATTAAAATATTTTAAAGCATCTATTTAATCTTTACTATCCGAAAATAAAGAAATAATTATTGTCTCATTGCTTTCAAGCTGTCCAGTTAAAACTTGGAAAATATGCACCATCTAAATGGCAAAGAAGCATCTCAGTCCTTAGTTGCTTTTACCCATATGAAATTCCTTGGAATAAGTCTTGGAAAGAACATTTGTTTTGTGGGGTCTTTTTCCTCTACAACAGTATAGATTTTATATTAAAAAAGCCCCAAACCTAACAGAACAAACAGAATCAAATGATCTAATTCCTGTCTTATTAGGAATTATCACAGAATATGCTGAGTTGGAAGGGACCCATCAGGATCAAGGAGTCAACTCCTAGCCTTGCACAGAACACCCCAAGAGTCAAAATAGTCTAAATAGTCCTCACTCCATGTACCCAAAAGCATTGTCCAAACCCTTTTTGAACTCTGTCAGGCTGGTGCTGTGACCACTGCCCTGGGGAGCCTGTTCCAGTGCTCAGCCACCCTCTGGGTGAAGAACTTTTTCCTGATACCCAACCTAAACCTCCTCTGACACAGCTTCATGCCATTTTCTCATACTCAAATTACGTTTGTGTGTGTTCCTAAAAGCAAAGTCTCAGCTGAAAAAGCACAGAACAAATCTGCCAGCTCCTGACAGATTTACCAGACATTTCTCCAACAGAAACAAGTATCATAATAGCAGTGGTAAGTGAGTGTATCTTGTGAGCAAAGGTTGGAAGGACCAGGAAGCTGACATCTAGGTGTTCATGCTTGTTGATTTTACCAGCCAGTTCTGGACTCTGATGATGCATTACAGTAATATGTTCTCACAGAACTTTATGATCTTATCTGTTAGTATAATACATCATCAAATGGCTGTTGCTAAGATAATGTATCCCTAGTCCAAGTACAAGAAATCACAGGAACAGAGTCCACTTACTCTCAATGGTTTTGAATTAAACAACCTAAAAAAGATTTCCAGTCTTTCCAGTAAGGGAAAGAGAATCTTGACTAAAGAAGTAGAGAATATGGGCAACAAACATCTAAACATCACTCTCAAACCAGGTTTGCAGCCTTACAGCATCCGGGAAAATGACATTTTGAGAATTTCTGTTCTATAATTCTGGAGGAACAGGACTCATCAAAATCTTCTCACCAGGTTCCAGCTACTTTTGTCAGTTTATTGGATGGCTCTTGAAATCCCATCTGCATTTTGAAATCTTTTTAATTTGCCTTATCTCACACAGAGCAAAATATTCTGGCTTTTTCCCCCAAACATAGTGACAGATGAGATGTAGAGAAGTATTTTCTTTTCAAACATTTTCTTGGAACAGCTTTTCCTGTATCTTGCATATTTCCATTTCAATCCTGATGTTGCTGAGTTGTGCTGAATATTTAATTTATGCTAACCTATCACTTATTTTTTTCCCCCCCATCTATACAGGTATGAATATTTATGAACAAAGCAGTAGCTGACCTGCACTTTGTATCATCTGAAAAACATATGCATACTGGGCAAATGGAATGAGGAGGGAGGAAGACTAAAATTTCTTTTTCCATCTTTGGAGCACAAAACAAACACTCTCCATAAGAATGGCACAAATGAAAAGGAACATGTTGTAATAGTAATTCCTTATGGTAATTATTTTAAGCATCCTATCTAGAGGCTCAGGAAATTCAGTTATTTCCAAGTCTGGCATGGGCAGAGGAAAAAAGAGCAAGGAAAAGGACATGGACACAATTGACCGGTGATGTTGCTCAAGTCCACATCAAGGTTCCAAAAGGCCTCCGTGAGTACTTTTAATTTCTTCCTCTTAGATATTTCTTGAAAGTGAAAAGGAATAATACAAAATTGATAACTCAGTATACATCACTTCCAGCCTTCACAGCACGAGGCCTACATCAAAAGTTTGTGAACACCAAGGGCTATTCAGTATCAAATGAGAGTCCTTCCCACTGGTGTTTCAAAGGTAAATATTCAGGACGTTACATGCATTGAAGAGGAATTAATTCTTGAAATACTTGAAAAACTCCCTGTGATGACCCAGTTCTCTGGGCCTCTGCACTCCCCAGTCTCCAATGATTTCGTCCAGTTTGTGTCTACGCAAAGCATCCACAAGTTCTTGAAGAAATATTAATCCGGGAGACAAAGTGCTCTTTTTGAAGGTCATGTCTTTTAAGGAAGTATACTCCTGACACCTTCTGTGATCGTTTCCTTTGTATCCTTCCAAGCTATATACTTTTAAGACAATATTAGTACCCAGAAAACTTACAGATTTTAGAAATGTAGGAAGAAAAATACTAGGAATAAAGGATGAAACTCAGGTCACAGTGAAATCACGTCACTGGGTCTGTAAGTTTCCAGAACTCCCTCCTCACACACTCCCCCTGCCAGAACACAAACATCCTACATCTTTCACACTTCCCGATTTCCTTCTCCTCTTTAAAACATTTTATTTCACAAAAGTATAATGAATAATGTATATAAAATACTGTTATGGGATATTGATTTACTAAGTCTGTGATGAACACAAACTTACTATGATCCACTGAGTAGGGTGAGTGGGAAATGCTATAGAACTACTTTCAATGAGAAAAAAATCCGTAACACATCTCTAAATGATTCACAGAAATTACTTGTAACAAATCTATTAAGTCCTCCAGCACAGCTCTCCAAGAACAGCATGTTTCCCTGCAGAATAGCTTTTGCTTCTTTATACAATCTACTCTGAAGTAGCTCAGTGAAGACTGATACAGGGCTTTTACCAATACCTTTGGGAAAGTGCTCCACTACATAATCTATTCTCACTGTCAATCATATTTTCCTAAAACTCATCCAATCTAAATTTTCACTTTAGTAATCCCATAGCATTACTCCCCCTGTGCTTCTGTGCTTTAGCATTTATACTCTTTAAATATTTATAGTTATTGTTCAGGAAAAAAACAGACCTTTTCCCTCAGCCTATCAATTTCTGTGCCTGAATGCTGTTGGGTCTTCCTTGGAGTGCTGTATTGCTTTACACATTCCAAATAACTGTCAGAGAAATTAATATTTGCTGTTGCTGGAAAAAAAGAGCCCAGAAAACTCCTTTCCCCATCACACAGTTTTCTGTGGGCAAATGTTCACTTTGGTGTTACATCACCAAAAAAGATTTATGAAACCTAATATTCCAATTAAGGAAAGCAAGCAGTTAGATATTTCACAGGGGAAAAAAACCCCAACCCTCATATATATCATTTTGGATACTTGGTCCTAAGCACAAATAATTATAAACAAACACATTAATAACAAAACACAATGGATAATCAAAATACCTTGGACGGTGATCTTTCCATTCTCATTTGAAATGCTTCAAAACAGATGCCTTAGGAAATCAGGATTTTCTGTTTCTCTCTCTCTCTCCCCGTTCTTCTCTACTGCCTCTTAACTGCATTAGATGCCCAAACTCAGCCAAACATATACTGCACCTTTCACACACCAGAGACCATGATCTATAATGATACAATTACTTGACAAATTTAAATGTCTTTCTGATAATCAACATTTTCTCCTAGACTTTCTCCAATTTGCTTTTCATTAGAAGTCCAGGTTGGATGGAGCCTCAGAAGATCAGCTGATCTAATATTTTATGGGAAAGGGAGCCTGAGATTACCTCGCACCCTGTCCAATGGCATCGTGAAAACTTCCAGCAATGGGGACTCCACCGTGTTCCTGGGGGGATTATTCCAGTGACTGATCTCATTTTACCAACTTTATTCCTTATATCAATACAAAATCTCTTCTGGTACAACGTGCACCCGTTGCTCCTTGTCTTCTCCATGTTAGTCCCTGTGAAGAAAGAGCCTCTGTCCTGTTTGTAGCTGCCCTTTAAGTACTGCAACGCTGTGATGAGGTTCCCCCGAGTCTTCTCTTCACCAGGGAGAAAAGACCCTACACTGCTTCAGTCTTTCCTCATGAGGCAAATCATCCAACTCTTCTGCTCATCTTTGTGGCACTTCTTGGGACCCTCTCCAGTCTTCCCACATATTTTTTTAAAATTTGCTGACCAGAACTGGGAACATTACTCCAGGATGTCCCTATTCCCTTCATTCAGTTCTGAAGCGTCTGCTAATCATCCCTGTAAAAGCTGTTCTGAAGACCACACATTTGTGTTCCTACCCCATTCATAACTGTCATGTTTGACTTCACATTTTAAGTACTTATAACCACAGTGAGTTTTGGAGACTTACAATTCTTGACACATGATCTAATTCTGAATTTCATCTTCCCCATTAAAGCTGCTTTAAATATTGGCCTTTCACACAGCATCCCTTCAGCACAACTGAGGTATTCCAAAAGTTCTAACTCGAACTCCTTTTTTAAACCTGAAGAAAAACACACTGTGTTCTTAATCATTCTGGCAAAATACACTGTATTCTGGATTTTAACATTACTTTTTCACTGTTCTTTATTCACTGTGGTTATCTTCTGTTCCTCCTGAAATTCCAGCCTTAATCAGTACCTTGCATTCCTTTCTGACATGAACTCACTTTTTGGTTACTAATGATATAGTCCTCCAATCTCCCCCATTTTCATTCACTTTCATGTCAGCAAGAAATGGACTAAGGATGTCTCTTTTGGGATCCCCTACTTTCCATTCAGCAAGTCTGACTACTCTGTAATTTATGAATTTCCTTGCTAATTTGCTGAAAGTGCTACTCAACAGAGATGCAGGTAGTTAAAAATCTCCCATGAGTATCCTTTTATATGGAGTATCTTCAGAAACAGAATTTCTTCAGTACCACTTGAAATATGCCTAATGTTTGTTTTGCTTTGTTTATATTTCTTCACAGGAAAATTATTCAGCAGTTTCCTACCACTGTAAATGTTTTTAAAATATTATGGCAACTCATTTACTTGTTTTATTTCTATTTCTCCGATATAAATTATGTTACACTAATCTATACTGATGTCTATTAAAAAAATTACCTCATTAAGTTCATCTGAACCCACTAATGGATTCCACATACACTTTCATAGGAAACTCACTTGCTCTTTCTGGACTTTTCTGTATGTACAGCACAGATGTTTCATGGATCTTCTTTTCACTTTTACTGGGACAGTGAATTTATATATCAAGCTATCTGTTTTAAGCAACATTTCCTTTACTATATTGGCTACTTTAAACACCACATAACAAGCCCCAGGGGATTTGATTTCAGGAAGAAAGTAACACACATTCTCATATATTTTCGTAGTATTAATCTATATTATTTTAGTTACTTCTCTTAGCTTGAAAGATATTAAAGTGCCATAAAACCATTATAAAGAAATATACCATTCAATACAGTCTGATCATTGATAGACTAAAGCTGATGAGGTTTGGGTTTTTTTTTTTAAGTTTGAGATTTTTTTTTTGAAGAATCAGTCCAAGATTTCCACAGTAAAATCTTGACATAGCTCCTACTAAGTTCAGCAGAAGTTAGTAGCGATTACATCACACTGGAAATCAGGGATAATTAGGTGGAGATCTGTGTATTAATTGACCTAGGAGATGCAGGAAAAAAACACGAAGATGAAACAGCTGAACTTTGAATGTGCATTTTTAAAAGCCAGTAGTTAAAATCTTGCATAATGTACCCAAATTCTACTTGTTTTTATATTAGTGTTTATCAGGTCACTCTTCAGGACACACAGATGTATTCTGAATAGAAATTGGAGCCTTCTAATTTAAAAGAAGCTGAATAGTCTAAATACCTCTGGAAAGATCTTGTATGCTCCTGGTAGATTATTAGCTAAACATTAACATTTAATAATGTAATCTGCACAGAAGAAGGATATAAAATTTTAAAAAAAATAGGGACAATGAAGGATGAGAAAAGTTAGAGAAAGTACAAAGATCAGCAAGAGTGACCAAACAACTGGAAAATACAGTCCACAGAAAATTACAAAGGATTCAAAATGACTGAGTTAACAATGAGGTGGAAAACTGTCACAGCACAAAAGTACCTGTATGCAGCAGGGAAATAAGGTAGGTAACACAGGGCCCAAACACAAAGGAAAATAAAATGAAGGCAGATCAACTCAGGTGTGAAGACACATATTTACAACAGAGAGACCATTTCACTACTGGAAACATTTCCTGTGAAATGTGGTTGATTCTNATATATATATAAAATGTGGAACAGTGAAAACAATACAACGGCTATGGTATCTGAGAAAAATTAGTTCAGCTAAACTCAATGACCTATTTTATACATACAGGAAGCCACGTTAGATTATCAGCGTTCCTTGAAAACTGTGACAGTTTCGATTAATAGGAGACTACAGAATAGGGACAATCTTCAAGACTATGAGTGTCAAGGTTCTGCTTCATTTTTATATGGATATAAAGGGGTCAACACAGCTACAGAAGTCAATGCACCTAGTGTTAGCTGAATAAATCACTGTTGCCTACTCAAACCCCGTGCATTTTCTGCCAGCAACAAGATAATCCACTGGTTCATAAAATATGTGGCTTCAGCCATCCAAGGATTTCATAGCATTTTTTCAACCTGGAATTATCCTTGCATATGATACACTGCAGGTATCAGGAGAGAAAACGGGCTCCATCCAACATTCTGCAAAGGCACACAAAGCCTTGCAAACCAGCTTGACACTTATATAGGGAAATTTCAAGAACAGTATTCAAATAGGGAGGTTCCAGATTCCTCACGACCATTATGTCTCCTTAAACATGAGCACCTTGTTTGTTTACTTCAAAGGAGAAAATGCTCCCCCCCCTACTTAATTATTGAGGTGCTCTTTGAGTGTGATGTGTTGAAGGCAGCTTTGGTTTTGTGCTGCGGAAATCAGTGGAAGCATCTCCACTTTTACAGTGGTGTCAGGGCCTACCCCAATTGAGATCAAGTGGTGCATTACAGAAATAATGTAAATAAAGTAATTGATTCTAATGGAAGGTACATGAACGATATATCAGTTTACAACTTTTATTGATAACAGTTAATTCCTGGGCATGTATCCACAGAAGCTCTGCCCATCCTCTACTAAATCTCAGTCTACCAGCCAGCAACCAAATTTTCTTGCCAAGGATTCACTCCTGCTAATAGATTCTCACACTGGCAATGTAAATCAGCTGGTGTAAGTGTGCAAGCTGTCCTGCCTTCTAAAAAATTGAACAGAAACCCTCTTTGAAAACCCAACCTTCTTCAATTCAGACTTTCTGAAGTCTCCCAGATTCCTGCATGTGCCTCGACACAATGAAAGCAGGAAACAGTGAAAACTACTTGATGCCAAAGTATACCAAATGCTGCAAGGGTCTCCATCCCAAAGACCAAATTGATAGACTGCTTCCTTAAGAAAGATTGTGGGGTTTGGTTTTTGTTTGGTTTTGGTTTGTTTTTGGTTTCATTTTTCATGGGTGAAAATTATATCCAGGAACCTCTTCGACATTTAAATTGAAAGCCATTGTACACGCACTAACAGACATAGAAACATTTCACTTTATAGTATCATACTCCTGTGAAAGAAAGTGCTGAGCAAGGAACTAAAATGGGACAGGCAGCTTTCCAGTCTGTAACAAAGTCTGAATTTGTGCACTTGCTTTTTCACTACACTAAATACATCTGTGGAATTACAAAAAATAATCATCATACAGAACAAGAACAAAATTCTGTTGCTACTGTTTCTCATCTGTATTGAAAAAGCAACCACAATCCATTACAACAAATGGCTAGAGAAAGAAAATAAAACAGCAATTAACAAATAGAGTTGGAGCAGTGCCATCCTCAAAAAACCAACACAGCGGAAAGTGAACAATTGATTGTTAGAGAACATCTACCTAGTCTTGAGAGAACACTCTTTTTCATCCATTTGGAATGATGTAGTTCTATCCACTTCCTGTTAAAACCCAGACACACATATCATTGTGTGCTTTATAACCAGAACCAATGTTTCTCTATTATCATCTTTGGTATACAGCAGCCTGCAGAACTAGTACCAACAAATGAACTGCACCAAAGCCTCAACTTTTGCTGGAGTGAAATGTGATCGTTTTGAAAGGATTCAGTCCTTTAGCCAAGCATTCACCACTTTAGGTCATACTGCACAGTACCAGTACCAACTTCAATATTTTCTATAAAGCATGTGTATTTGAGACTTACACATAAAGCAACATGTATTTTAAATAAAATTGTTGTACCATTACACACACAAATTGCTAATAATCGTAAATACTGAGTATTATTTATTTCACTAGCATTCATACAGAAATTGCAGAGTTTGCATAAAACTAACTCTGTGATCATAATCTAACTATGAAAAGGCATAATCAAAGTCAGGAGGTCTGGTGTTCAAATCAAAAGGGTGCTTCATTGAATTGTAAATTTATTGTGCATTTGGACTATTCCAAATGTTTTCCTTGCAATTTATATATCAGCAATATGTAGTCTAAACACCTACAATTTATTCTTTATATAAAAACTAAATATTAAATTTAAGAATTTTAACACCCCTCTGTTAAAGCTGACTTTCTACTCTGCTCTATGTTTATATTTGGTTGTTTTTTTTTTATAGCTCTAATATTTGTCTCAGAAAAAGCTTTAGAAATTGATCAGAGAAAACCCTGGGAGTGGAGTATTCCTTTGTCTTTGGGCCATATCTAACCAGTTACAAAGCGTTAATCATTTCAAATTTGGCAGACGGCTAAACTAGTAAGGGAATGACTGTTCCACAGGCCTGATTACATGTCACAGCTAAAAGATCAACAGCTTGTACCAACAATGCCCATAACGCACTATTTCTGTAGCAAGGATTCAGGAAGGAAAAGCCAATATCACAAAGTAAAGCAACAATGCTGAATTGCTTCCCCATGCCTTATTCTTCCTCACAAAGCCTCAAGTTCCTCCCCTCTTTCCTGCTGCAGGTATTATACAGAACAGGATCTCCCCAAAACCTGGAGAGCAGGGAAAATACCTCTGAGTTGGGAAATTCTGAATTTCCAGTTTCTAAGGCGAGATTTTTATTGTCTTTCAACACAATTAATAGCCTTTTAATATTGTCATGCATATATTTATTTAAGTGTCCTCTACACAGACTGGATTTAAAAGGTAAACAAGGGCAAATTTACCAGTTGGTAGACCCTTGAGGTCTACCCTTTCCATCCTCAATAAACTTACTTTTACTGAAAGTAATTAGTGACATAGGAAGGGTTTATTTGCCAAATATTAGACTTAGTGTGCAGCATACAAGACATTTCAAGGCATAATCCCTCCTATTCCCTTGTGCATCCAATTTGCTGCATTGGATGGACCCATAGCAGCACAGATATTTCTATCTGTGAGGCAGCTCTAGGAAACGTACTCTCAGAAATGTGAATAAGCTCTACTGGTGTGAACAGAACATCCATCTTACACCTTTAGCTACCATTACCACACTTAAGAGCAGCCACGTGGCCACCTGGTGAAGGCACTATTGACAAAAACGTCACTCATGGAAAAGAACTGCCATTCCTGATTCTCTGTAGAGAACCTGAATTCTGTTAATCCTTTGGGACACATTTGCAAGTGTACTCTTCACAAATTTATGATCAATGAAGAGCAACATCTTTAAAACATGAGATCTCTACTTGCTTTCACTGAAATAAAGAAATAAGTCCATTGATTAGATAAAGCTACATCTTTCCTTCTCTTCTAGACAGACATACAGTGAAATAGCAGCTAGGCTGCCTTTAGAACAAATTATTGTTACCAGTTAGAAGTTTGAAAAGGGAAAAAATCCACATAAAATTTATTATTTCACTGTCTGCTGATAAAGACTTTCTCTTCTCCCCTCCGACTGAGGAAACTCTTTATGCTATGTGCAACTTCAATTCCAAGAATGTTAAAATCAGAACATGAGAGAAGCCCCTCTCTTCTTACATTAGCTTAAGTCAAGAGTTACCTTGTGAGAGACAGTAAATTTTCACTGACACAAATCTACTTTTAATTAGAATTTCTATTTGCATTTTAGTATTATATTTCTTCTTCATTAGTTATAGGTACAAATGTTATTAAAAAGATTCAGATATGATCTTCATTTCTATTCCACTGTATATTTAATGCTACTGAACTCCTTGTCATTCAATACACTAAATACAATGAAGCAGAATATACACTTATTTCCTTCCGATTAACAAATGTGCAGTTTAACAAATGTGCAGTTTTTTTCCTTTGTTTTTTTTTTCCCCACCATAGTGAGGTTAAAGTGTTTCACTTGGACATACTCCAATGTAGTACAACAGTTGTTCATGTCAAATAAATATCATTGCAGAAGCTGGGTATTCTTCATACCACAACTCCATCTTAAAAGTTGCATAAATCAGCCTGAGCTTTCACTCTCTTAACTATGGAATTGTGTAAGTCCACAAATGCAGTCTTTTCCATATATTTTAAATACAACTATCTGGGAGTGATATCTGCTCTATATGCCAAGCTACTTAATCAGGAAATTAATAATTAAGGTATCTGTCTGTTATAACACACAAAGTCCAGGTATCTGTGTGCATTTCATTTTTGCAATTCCATCCTGTGCCATCTTTCAAAGCAATCTGCTCTATCCACTATCTTGAATAATGACAATAAACTGAAAGCAAAACAGATGAAATTCTGTGCCTCGAGATATATTAATTCCTCTATAAACCAGTAATAGATTATGATAGAAAGCCTTTTAAAGGAATAGTAACATCTGTAGAGTATGAACTTAAAAACTTGCCTATTTTCTGGTGATTTACAATGAGTTACAAAGCATTCAATAAGTAGATTTTGCTATCTCTAAGCTTACTTTACATGAATAGCACTGCACAGATTGGAAAGAAGATTTCAAAAGGCCATGATTTCACTATATGAATTTATATAACCCTGGGGAAGAAGGGAAAGTTCAAAGATCTTCATTCCTTTTCCTACTTCTTTAAGCAAAGGACTTGTATGGTTTTCACAGGTGCTTTAAGACTTTGTAAAGTAATTATAACAGGTTAAATGCATAGAGAAATAAGAAAAATAAAAGATACTTTATTAAGAGTGCTCATATTTCTCAAATCAGGAAGCCTGGAATACCACAGAAAGAGTAATTTTCTCCTAAAAATTAAAAAAAAAGGTACTAAAATGACTACTGCTCTCACTGAAGGACAGAATGAGTTACAGTCTTAATTTCAGTTAGAAAAAACACACCAATGGGTGCATACCTACACTTATCATGCACTTATGTCTTTTCCAAAACAAATCTTGTAATTTCACTTGCAATTATAATTTCAATTTTTCTTTGCTTCCTTTTTCTTTCCTCCTCAACATGATATCCAATATATTGATATCAAAGGAAAAAGACACAAGCAATCATCCCCATGTTCTGAAGGCGCCACACTTGAGAATTTCTATTTTCTTTCAAAAACTTTTCTCTGTAAATGAGCCTCTCTACAATAGAGCATTTTTAAATTCCATACAGGTAACTTAAAAAAAAAAAAAAAATTACTAATTTGTATGCCATCCTCACTCAAACTACGCTTTCCTAAATAGCAGTCTCCTTATAAAATTACTTAAATCATTTTTCAAATTTTGGTAAGTTTTACAATTTACAAAATGTGTTTAAAATCGCAGACTCTGTATTTCAAGTTGGCCTGTCATAAACAAAAAGCTGCTTTTATTTGCTATGCAGAGCAAAATTTGGCGATATATTTCAAAATTGGTGCTATTTTAACTGGCATCTTGATTAAGTGCCTCAAAAAACTTTCGTTCTGGTAGATCTAGTAGAAGTTTTTTATTAAAAAATACAGTACTCACAGATGTGTCACGTGAGTTCCTTCATTCTTCCCCTAAGCTACATGACATTAAAGGCATCTGACACGAATTTCAGGTGCAGTGGTACAGCCAAGAAGTGACCCTAAAACCATTGAGGGAATTACCCCCAGCACAACTTCAGTGATACGTCAATGTCACCCTAACTTTAAAATACTTAGAATCAAAATGTTTCACTGGAAAATGGTTCAAAGAGCAGAAGAAAATTAACAATTAGATACAAATAACCAAGCGATAGGCAGCAGCACACAGAGCAGTGAGAAACTGACACAGAAGTACGAGACAGGTTTGCAGGCAGCAAAAATCTTCTCGCCAAGTCTTTAGACTGTCACAGCTATAGCTACGTGTCAGGAAAAGGGGAAGGGAGAAGAGACAGAGCTCAAAAACGAGGAGAGGCAACTGAACGATCAGTTTTATTACACCACCATTGCCAGCAGATGTCCCAACACCTGATCCAGGAATGCCTGCCACAGGTGGACAGACACAGACTGCCAGACCACCAGTTGTTTTGGACGCCCGCTTTTGAATTCTCAGGTCTTTTGGTTGACATAATACCAGCATAGCAGCAGCAAATTACCTCAGAAAACCCCCTGTAGTTGAGTGCCTTGCTAACAGCTCCATCTGTAAACTCACAAATCCATGGATCACGGGGGTAAAGAAGAGCTGCTGCCATGCAAACACCACCCAGGAAGGAAACAGCTACTATAGCATATTAACAAAGAGAGAACTGACAGGCTTTGTCTTGTTTTGAAGAAAAGAATAAAACACAGCTAGCTTTTCTAAGATGCAGAGTGAACAAATAAAAGGAACAATATTAGGATAAGAGAATCAAAGTAAATTAGAGGAAAGGCTTTTAAGTGTTTTCTGCATAAATAGCAGGAGCATATATAGAACACAGGATGATACTTTCACAAGAATAGATACTTGTGCTGTTTTGTCCATTCAAAAATATTAATATAAATAGGCAATAAATAGACAATACTCTAAAATGTTGACATGAGCTCCACGGGAATCTGCTACCATTCTAATTGTCAGTTGTTCTTGTGACATTTGCAGGAATGCATTATAACTTCATATTTGAAAAAAAAAAAGTTGCTTTGATCCTGGGAAGTCCGATGAATCCTCCAATTTGCTTTGCATGTATTTGAGTATTCAACATTTAAAAGTAGAGGCTTGAAAGAAACCTCTTACAGCTAAAAAATAAATCTACCAAAAACAAGCAGAAAGACTCAGAGAGAAAGAAATTCTTCTTTACCATCTGAAAACTTTCTTCAATATTTATTTAATAGGGTCAGAGAGAGAAAATCAGTATAAGAGAAAAAGAAAAATTAGTTCAAAACCTCTTTGGATCAAGATTGAAACAGAAATTCAGTGTCATTAATCCAATATAGGGAACCTATTATCCATAAATGTACTTTATTCTTCTCCTATATCATTCTTTCACCCTTTATCACCTTTCAACAGACAAGGATAAAGCTGTTAAAAACACATTGTTCTTTCAGAAAAATGATCCTATTCTCTATCAATACCAGTCAGAAGTCTGATGCTCTTGCTCACATTAAATAAAACACCATATAACAAAAAAAATCAGACCAATTTCACTTGGCATAATCCCAATGTAACTGACATACAAGATTTCTACACCTCAGACTACAGAAAATAAATAGGTTGAAATGGTGATCATTTACAAATGTCATGGCTGATCCTCTCTCCTTGGCTCCAGAATTAGTGGTCAGAAAGGAGTACAACAAACCAGCCTGAGAAGTTTATTTTGCCTTACAGTTTTTTTGGAGGGCTATAAGTTACAGTATATGACTACTTTTTCTTAAGAGGACTAAACACAAACTGCAGCTGTTTCATACTTCAAATGACCCTGCACTACCTACAGTGAATAAAGCAGAACTGAAAAACCTATTAGCAGGGACCATTACAAAATTGGAGCTTGAAGCAAAGAGAGATCATATGGTTTCAAGACACGTAAAAGTATGTAAAAATAGATGTAAAATGTTAGTATCTTAACTTCTATATTCACCATTATTCAGAAGTGTTCCCACTGAAATGTGTGTTTCCTGTCTGCTGTTGACACCACAATAATCCCTAGTACTGTCTACATAATTCTGAGATGAGGAACACTTCTTACACTGTCCCACTATTGTGATTTACTAGGCTCACATCACTTTGCCTGCATTTAATTTGAGGCCCCATTTACTCCTGGCTTTGTTATTCTTTGTTGGGCCATTTATTTGGCAGAAATCCAGTGATTTTGCCTGGCACACTTACCTTTCAATAGTAAAAATGCATAAATAACCAGGGGCAAGTTTGGACATGCAGTATTAATATTATTGTTCTAGTTCACAGCAGCACGGACAAAAATAATTCAAGAATAGAAGTTAAAGCATTCATTTAGCATGACTGAAGGTGTTGCTTGCTGCATTCATTCAAAGTGATCTCAGGCCAGCTGAAACTATTTTCAAATTTAGCTTAATGTTGTCTGGGGAAAAGAAATTAGCATTAAAAATACATATGCAGACATGTTTACTTTGAGCAAAGTAAATTGTGATTTTGTTTCAAAAATGTGTTTAAAACTTAGCTTCTTAGTGATTTCAAAAACAAAACCCCAAGGATAAAAGTAAAGAATCTTAGTATTTAACCTTATTCAGCTGGAATTTGCAAACTTACTTAAATCAGTCAGCATTTTAAATAACTGATTTCTATATTGACTCAAAGGTTATGTGCAAATCTTAAACATCCTTTTTATTTCTTCATCCAATACTAGATAGAACTTAACAAATTCTGACTATATCAGATATTATACCAGGTGATTAAATGTCCAAAACTCTTGCAACAGGAGCAGTGCAAGGCAGAACTATCTTGTAGTGTTACATTGCACAGAAATAAATACCTGACATCTCTATGTTGTGCCTAACAAAAACATGTGGGACCCAAGAATGATAGTAAATACTTTTCCTTCACTTATATGAGAGAAATTTCAGGAGGATTTTCAACCACAGCTAGGTACTGTGGGCAGAAGCAAAGTATATTTATATCTTTATGTAAACTAAGCACGGGGAGATAATTTTATTTCAATACTGGTCACTTTTTTGTGTTGAATACTAATATTGCATGTGGAATTGTTTTGATAAATGGTCTCTGTATTATTACTTACAGCCAGTCAGGAGAGGAACTCACAGGGGTGTGAGCATTAAAGCTCCATACTTACATGATCATCACCAGGCAAAAGACAGGAGCAGTCCAGAACCTCTGTCTTCATGGTCTTGGCCATTAGTCATGCTTTTTCTAGAACTATTATATTAGCATAGCAATTACCTGAATATCAGCACTGTTCTGTTATCAGAACAAATCTGAATTTCACACAGCATCATGGCTTCAGCAAGACAGGCAGAGAATCCTCTCTCTACAGAGAAGAAACTGGCACTGCCTGTACCCACCCAAAAAGGTAAAACAGAAATTTTATTCTCCTGAAGAACAAAACCCTCCCTCCCATATTCTGAACACTATCATGGCTCCTGCCCGTGCTTTGTAAGAAGTGACTGTCACTGCTCTCTGATCAGCCAGCTTCTCCTGCAAAGCTCATTGACTCAGACCTTTCAGAGCAGGAGGGTGAAGGTACGCTGAGTTTCTTAATTTCAGGCAAATACATACACAAAGAACATAAGCAGCTGACACATAACTGTGTCAGAACTAGGATCTAAGCAACAAAGCCTGTGTAAACACTCAGGAAAAGGAAAAAAAAAACCAAACACAACTTTACAGAATTTAAGTCAACTTCCAGCATCTCCATGACACCTCCAGACACCTTCATGAACAGAAACAGCTGACTCACAGATTTCAGGACTGCAAGTTTGGATTTCACTATGACTTATGTATTTTATACACATATCTTTAATAGATTTGTAACAGGACTAAGACCGTTATGAGTGAATAACAAATGAAAATATGTATATGAGAAAGCAGCAGTAGAACTATCAGGGTTGAAAAATGGCCTCTCTGCTTAACAAAGGGAAATCACTCCCAAAACTTCATTCCCAGATGCAAAATTGAGAAAGAGCTGTTTCTGTTGAGGCAAGTGCTCTGACAGGAGCACAGCACAGACACCCCCTCCACAGAAGACAGCAATCTGACAACAGGAGGATGGCAGCACGCTTGCAGTCTATCACACCAGCTCATTTTCCTGCTAGTGCAACACAGAGAGACATATGGCACACGTACCTTCCCAACAGAAAACAGGCAGTGGTTGCTGCTCGTTGTTTAAGAGCTTTCAGAGCCTGAAATAAGCAAAAATCTGAAGCAAAGTAACCACCGTAACAACTGCTGACTTATGAACATGAGGACAAAGCAGCAGACCAAAGACTGGTTTGTCACTGTCAGCAAAGGAGCCCAAGAGATGCAGTGAGTACTTCACACCCAGCACACCCCTGGCTTTGTGCTGAACACCAAAAATCCAGGCCAGAGCGCTCAGATGTTTTGACGGAAAAGTTGATGAGAGTGAGTGAGTGAATGAGTGAAATCTATGGAGTACAACTGTGACCTGATAAAATAACTTCCTTAGAGATTTTGCTACTTAAAAAACCCCCAAGAAAGCAAAAACCGAGCAAACAACCACAAACAAGCCTCTCTCAAAGGTTTGCACAGATTTGTTTAGATACTGAACTCCTTGATCAGGTTTGACTGAAAGCTAGCAAAACCTAGGGTAAGTCTACAACAGTAGAACTTCAGAGTCTTAAACAGATGCCAAATGGTTCTTCTGAATTAGCATCTCTGTATTTCACTGAAATGAAACAGAAATCAAGAAAATTAAAACATGATAAACATCAATTACAATAGAACTTTAGCATGCAAAAATTCCGTGCTTCACTCCCCCCCAAAAAATTTGTGGTTTGCATTCGAAGTTTTGCTTCAGGCTCTCTCTCAGTTTCTTTCTGAAATATATATTGCTTGTTTGTTTGTTTATAAATAAGTCAATTTCTAAAAGCATTCACTGTATTGTATACAGAAATCTGCTATTTATTTTTTCATTTGTGTCATGCCTCAAGTACCCTGGACAAAAAAATGGCAGGCTGGAACTTATAATTCCCAAGATCATTAGAACATGAATTCTATGATACTCTTTCATTTTTGACACATTCAGTGTTGTGATGATTGCAAAGGTCTGATAAAGTACAATTCCAGGACTGAACAAAGCTAGGAGAGCTTAAATAAATGGGTATTATTGATAAAAAGACAGGCTTTTAGGAAAAGCTAAGTTAGGGAAGAATTTGGAGGGAAGGTGAAATAAATTAACTGTAATCATTAGTAAAAGCTTTGAAGACCAAGCCACATCACTTAATTTATAAAACCTAAACCATAAAACTGACAGCACAAATAAAGATTCTTGCAGATCGCTCTTTGTCCACAAGCAGAACATTTACAGAACACGGTAGCAGTTCAGGCCAGAGCTGTAAATACCATCAATGAATTCAGGAGTCAGCAGTCATTTTCATAGTGCTGGGAGTGGAAAAGGATTAAAGACAGCCTGGCTGGTTGGGCTACTGAGGTTGACATAAATCTCGAGTACCACACGCTCCTGGAGCTAAGTGTTAAATCTGAACTTAGCAAGTCCTTGTGAGCTTGTGGTCACTAAAGCTTCTAAGTTGTTGAGGTGCAATATTTCAGTGGTCTGCTCACAAGACTTGTTCCTTTTCCTCATCAGTATCGATTGCTCCTCCCCTACATTATATTTTAAATAGATGAGTTTTAAATATTAAACTAAAGTTGATTCAAATACATTAAACTTTTAGCAGGCAGCTTTTAAAAAAATAATCTATATTTAATATAAGCCAACGTGCATCCATGTCCTATTTATTGTTCCAGATAATTGAAAAGACTTTAAATGTGGGAATCCAACTGATTCTTGTCAGCATGGTGCAATACTGCACAAAAACATAAAAATCCAAAGCCATCACTTCTGATCTTCCTGAGCCTCCAAATAATGCCCAATAGGGTCACTGTTGTATTCAGCAGTGACTTGCATTCATCTGTACCTAAAAGTTTATTATAAAGCAGAGATCAAAGATACACAGCTATTTTAATAAATCAAGGACTGACAGGGGCCTTTCACAGATCACAGAACTACTCATAACCACTGTAAAAAGAAATATTTTTCTGTACTCGCACTCCTAATTTTTCCCTACACTTTCTCGGGGTTGTCCTTTTTTCAGATAATGCTTAGAGAATCAAGAAAACTTATATTAAAAAGCATTCCCCCACTGTTGTTACTTGCCTGCAAACATGTTTATGAATAAAAAAATATATTATAAATAGCCATGTAATAACTCAAAGTACAGAATGTTCTTTAGCAAAGTAGCATTTCAAAGCGTGTCATCATTCTATGCATATAAATTGCAGAAGAGGCATAATGTCAAGACATGACCTTTTCAAAACAAAAAGATGGATATGATAAGAAATATATCCTCCCCATTTCCACTTTTACTTCATATAGCCTCTCCAGATGAAATACACATCTTCCAACTCCAAAATACACAGAATTTAGTGTCTCTCTTCTCACTAAAAACTATACCTTTTTTCTTTAAATTCTGTGCCAGTGACTCCTTTCTAAAAATTATATCGGTATTCACGAGAACAAAACCTCCCCCCAACCTTCAGTGACTAAGTCAGTCATCGAAAAATATCTTTACAGACACATCTCCATCACGCTGTTAGCAAAACTTTAGCATTTTATCTGTGAGGGTTTTTTTTTTTCTTTGAATGTTGAAATGGTTCCTTACACATTAACGCATCAGCTTCTCTGTTTGTCTTGGCAACACGAGATTAATTAATCTGCTATCCTTCAATTCTGCTCTCCTGAGTCACTCAGGAGAGGACTCAACCCACAGATGTCTGGCAAACTTTTGCCCAGACATTTCCCAGGAGTCAGGCTTGCAACAGATACTAAATACTGCCATTAAGTATCACACCTTTCCAGAGAACATATATTTTTCATATCCAAAATAAATATCCGAGAGCAGAACGGTAACAGAAAAAATGAGAAGCCGGATCAGCAAGCTAAAGATTGTGTGGAGAAGAGAAGCATGATTAAAAATTAATGTGAAACAAGAAAGTAGTATACCTGACAAGGCAGTACGAATGCAGAAATCGTGATTTTATTTAGGCAGATGGAGGCTGTCAGAATTAGAACAGCTGTAGAGAGCTGACTATATCAAATTTGCTTTAGAATTCAAGCATGAGCTTTCTTAAGTAGTACAGACTGTTTTCAAAGCAGAAGGCAGACAGTAACCATAAAAATAAAAAAAAAGGACCAAAAGAAAAAAAAAAACGAAACCAAAAAAACCTCAGCTAATTAGAAGAAAGAAGTTTGAGAAAGTTAGAAAATTACAGCAAATAACGTTTATCGTCTTTGGAAACATACATCTTCACTGAACTTTAAATATTACTACAACATAAAAGCTTTCCTCAGGTGAAGTAGTTGCATAGAACCTATAGCATTAATGAACAGCCAGCAAGAATAGGGAAATTTTTATCATTTTGAGGTATTTTACTCTACATTTTTCAGTTGTTTCAACATTTTAACCTTTCTAGTTATAAATAGAGCTTCTTAAAATGTCCTGTTCACATCAGATCTTTCCACTGCTTTGGAAAAAACTCCATTTCTGTTCTGTTCATTTAGGCACTCCTATTCTGCTTTCCAAAAACAGTTTCTTCCATCAAACAAAAATCCACTAATTTGCATAAAGAGCCACTCTGGAGGGATCCAGAATAGATTGTTTCAATGCATACTTACACAGCATAGCTAAATACAGTAGTGACATGCCAGTTAAAGTAATTTGGAAGAACAAAGCAGAGATGTGAACATTTGCTGGCAGAACAGTCACTGTTCCTGATATAGCTCCAGATACATAAGTTTAGCCCCAGTTAGTACACTCATGACACAGGTTGTCCTCCACGTGCCCTCTCCTCTCAGCACTTCACTGGGTCAGGACTTAACTTCCCACAGAACCCAATACAAGCAATGAAAAATTTTGGTTTTAAACTAATACAAATGATGCACATGGTAATTAACTTCTAGAATAGCCAATAGGCCCTTTGCCTTCCATAAAAAATGGGATAACCGTGACTCCAGACTTCTTTTATATTTGAATTATTTAATAAACCTGCCCATACACATTTTAATAATGTCAAGAAACATTGCTATTACCTATAACCGCACCAGCAGTTACAGAACAACACATGCCATAGTCACAACCAAACCTATACACACATAAAATTTGGCAAAGATTTTTCTCACAACCCGTTGCTAGGGTTAGTTAGTTGGGTAACTTAATTATCTAGTTAACTTTACATTAATTATGCTAATATTTTTGACAGATTTTTCCAGTGTTCACTTGAAGACACTCATTGATTAAAAAAGTATTGAGGATGCAGTGAAAGAGCTCTTTTATGGCAGCTTTGGAAAGCCTCAAACCCTTAGAGCATCACAGATCATTTACAGCACGTACCGGGGGTGAGGAACAGAGATGTGTTGAAACACTACAGTAATCAAATTAAATTTGGCTGACTTTTTTTCAGCAGGGATTTTATTTTCGACTTTTTTCCTTCCTTTTGTCATTCCTTAAACTTACATTTTATTCAATTTTAATAAAGATATTAAAATGAAGACAATTTGGACATCTGAAACCATCACTACAAAATATATTGTTCTTTCTCTTGTAAAACAATGGGTCCTCTAAACATTCTCCCCTTTCACAGAGGAGCTGTCCTCTTCCTTGCTTAAAGTTACATCTCAGAGGTTTTGGGTAAAAAGTGTTTAGAACAAAACCAATCAAGTTCTGTACTTGAAAATGCACATGCAGCTTTATGAGACTTGGCATAGGCCTGAAAGTTGTATATTTTTTTATCTGTATCTTAATCCTGACACCAATTCTCACAACAGTGCATGTGTTGATCTTCTGCACCCCTGAGTGTGGAAAACAGAGAACTTCAAATAAATCTCTAAGGCATAAGGGGGGTTGTAAGTTTAAATTAAATTAAATGTATTAAGCATTATGCAAAGCTTTAGTGGAACACTGTTATTTTCAGACTAGGTCTAATTCTCTGCATACACAAATAAAATACTCAATCTCCAAAGCATTTATTTTGCCGCCATCATTGTTATCTTCTGGCATTACCAGAAGGTCAAAGTCGGAGTGGGGTTCTGTAAAAACAGTAAGATAACCTCTGCATTTAGGAGTTTTTAATCTGTCCAATATGCCTTTAACTGAGCCAGTGAAGTGACTCTGGCAGCGGTGCACAAGCTATAACATGGAGAATCGGCACCACTCTGGACTTAGTTCCCATCTCAGACAAAGGACTGACTGCAGGCTCTGCTGTTCTGCCAACGTCACAGCAATGTTTTATACCATGAGGCCTTCTTACATTGCTGGATAAACGAAGCCAAACGCCTCAGTCTTCCATTTTACTTAACTTTCAGAAACTGTCAGCATGGATCACAGGAAAACATATACTTCCCTGAGAACCTATCCTGACTCCCTCAGAAAAACAGCTATTTCTTTTTTAAATAGGTTTCTGTACGACTTTCCCCTAGTGCAGCAAACATGAGGAAGCAAATGCTTCAATTGCATCTATTCGGGTTTCATTAAAACAGCATTTATCAGTTTGTTTGCAACACAGTTAGGTATAAGCAGCGTGCTCTTGACCATATCAGTGAAAGCCAGCAGAAACAGTCTTTAAAAATGCTACATTCCTCATCCTATAAAATGGATAATTTCAGTCCTAAAATATATTGGAAAACTGCTTTTCAGCAAGTCTGTTACATTAAATGGATTACTAGATCTAAAAAAAAAAAAGAACCAAAAAAAAAAAAACAAAAACCCAAACAAATTAATAACCCCCACAGAACAGATCCAGGATAGCCAAGATGATCTTATTTCACAGAAGAGGTTATCAGAAAACTGTCCCGTTGTCATATATATTGAAAAGCCTCCAGAATACACTCATGCTATAGTGTCTTCTGTAAAAGAGCAGTGTTCTCATTTATAGAGGTATCCAGAGCAAGACACATCTTAATCATTCATAAATTATCCAGGGGTGACAGATCAAAGTCAACTAAGGCAAAAGGTTTGGAGAATGAAAAAAATAGTTATTTTGCATATGGAAGTGACAACAACATTAGACAATGCAGGATTAAAGAAAATTCTTTACAGTACTGGCTGAAAACTATTGTTATTTTTAAGATGTTTAAATAAATGAATAAAATTTTATTTAAAAATGTATTAACCACAACACAAAGAAAAGTATTGCATACCAGTTACAGACAACAAGAGGACTGAACTCAAAACACAGAATTCAGATTCTCAAATACAATTTGTTCAGGCCTCACTTTCTGGTGGTACTACTGCCAGAGAAAGTGATGGCAGAATGATTTTCCTGGGGAGATCCTTCAGTTTCCCAGACCAAAGTCCTCAAAAAGAAATAATCCGTCTCTTTCCATCCACCAGGGCAAATCTTACCTCTTCAAACTGAGCTACAACAATACATCTTTTACAATCCCGTTACAGCCTCCCAAATTTTAATTCTCCCACTTTCTTCGATGTGCTCCAACTGGCTCATCAACTGCCTGCTACTTATTGTATCTCTCTCCTCTTTACTGCAAATCCGTTAGTGCTTAATCCCACATTCCCTACTTCAGTCCTATCCCAATGTTCGGAACTTCAAGTGAATTTACAGATACTACACAAGACAAGGAAATAAAGGAACAGAATAACCTTTGGCAGCTCTCAAAACAGTCACAACACTACTGCTGTTACCATTATCTTTGCAGTGGTACAGCTACAGCTTTGTTACAGGTGGCACAGCTTGGAAGATTTGGTTTATAACCAAAGCATTTGGTAGTTTTGGTAGAACTGTACCTTGTTTTGTCCTTGGACTTGGAAGTACTGACCCACTGAACTGACACAAATACACAGTGAAATCAATGCAGCTGAGAACTGATTTACTGTGCAAACACACAGCTGACCAAGCCACCTCAGAGTCACACCTCATGTGCTTCAGGACCAGTTTGTATAATATACACATAGCGCACCCTCAGATGTGAGCAGAAATTCTTCAAATGCTATCCAGATATATCTTATGCATGGAAAAAATATTTGGAGTTGAATCTGGACATATGGGAGATAAAGACTAACACAATCTGTATGAGACTATCAGTTCTGGGTACCACAGAGTAAGCCCTGCTCAACAGAAAATTTCCGTCTGTGAATTTAAGAAGTAATGCTAAATATATGCAGGTTTGTAGGACCGGAGATTTATTTTTTAGCACTGAGCAGGTAAACAGTTTTTACAGTGATTCTAGTTGAGCATCACATTCTGAGCAATAAGTAGGCAAGCAGAAGGCCAAAACTAACACTAAATGGATTCAGGTCGGGCGACATTCTCTTGGCACAAAGTCTTGCTCCTGCACAGCCATTTCCTTTCACATTACTTATGACTATTGAAATTAGCTGACATCTTTCACAAAGTATTTAAAAAATAAATTCAGACCAGCTTTTCAGTATCACATTAATTCAGAACACCATGGTTCCTTGGATTTTTTTTTCTGTACTTGCAATTAAATAATATATAAAATGCATATATTATTTTTTTATAGTTACATTCATTTGATGCCATTTGACTGCAGGGAAAAAAAGGTCAGGGCTGCTTAGTTTAAAGTACCTGAAAGAGCATTTGAGTTGTGCCAAGAACCAACAGAATTTTCAAAGTAAAATGAACAATTTGAATGACATATTGGGATTTGAATGTTCAATACACTTTTTTCTTAGAAGCAGTTAAAAATAAAATCTGTTTAAAACAGAAAGGAGAAAAGCAGCACATCTAAAAAACACACAGCCTAAAAGAATTCCCTAGAAGGAGAAATCTAAGGGATATTTTCCAAAAGCAGGCCTGGAGAATGAGTAAACTAAGATTGAAATCTAAGAGAAGGTATGGATAGGACAAGAAGAGTATTGGGGGAGAAGGAGGAGAAATTGTTTTGTTTTGTCTCATTTCTACAGGGAAAAAGCCAACAAAATCTATACCAGGTTATTTGAAATTTGTTATTTTTTGTGAAGTTTCAGTTGACTCACGTTCCTGAACAACTGTATACAAGAGATCAACTAAAAACTCTTTGAAACTGTACTTTGTAATCCTGTACACCTCTTCAGCACAAGTAATTTTAACTCATAGAAAGTAGTCAAGAAAAGTCAAGAAAAACATGTCTAGAAGTTTTTCTAAGGGCAAAATCAAAACCTTTAGAACAGAAGGATGGTTGCGACACTGTCAGCTTATGCATCATCTCAGCTATCAGACAAATATTTTGTATATCTGTTTTTTCAACTAAGCCCCTCCCTAGCAAGCAAAGTGTAGTACAAACACAATAGCCTCCTATATTTAGATACTTGTGGGGTTTAGGTAGACATAATGCTAATATTAAGGCTCCTAAAGCTTTAATTATAATTCTTTGAGTATGTTATAAACCTTGAAAACAAACACTAGTTAGTGGGGTTGAATATTTTTTGAGACTTGGCCCAGGAAAGATGAAGCCTACACTAAACAGGATAATGAAAATCAGGCTTCTTGACATTTGACATAAAGCAGTTAGGAAATGTGTAACAACTACATCTATTCCATGATTTAGAGGAACCATTTTAACAGCAGTCTAAACACAGGATCCAGAAGGGACATTTTCCCATCTGCATGAAGGTCTAATCTGTCTGATCTATCGAAGAATCCCAGGAGCAGCCTGTAATAACCACATTATTGCTCCTGAACAAAAGGGTACCACACACTTCAAAGTCTGATGTGAGGTAGCTGATCAGAACTGAATACCCAAAAGAAGCAGAGTGTCCTTTATAGCCCCACATCATTACAAGATGGTAGTGACAGACTCTGCTGTAACCATAACACACCATGACTGTCAAAAAATTAGCTGAGTCAACAGTGATCCTTCAGTTCATTCACGGACCTCTGCATTTACAGCAGGCAGATTTTTTTAAAAAAAACAGTTTCATACAATGAAAAATGAAAATTCATGTCAACCAAGATAACAAATATATTTTTTTCTTGTATTTGCCTTTTTTTTTGGAAGGAATCAGGAGCAGTTTTCAATTCCATGTGTATATGAACTTCAATGCATTTCCATGAACAACAATATGAGAGTAATATTTAAGGCATTGTTATGCTTCTTTCAGCTTTGAAAGGTGAAGAGCATATCCAGCCATTCTTACAGATATCAAAACAACTTTGATCAGTTACATAAAAAGCAGCTAAAGTAACAACTCCTGGATGTTGTATACCAACAATAACAGTAACAATGTTAACTCTATCTGCAAACATCCCTGAACACTCGATCAAGCCCAGGGCTTTACTTTATCAAATCTTTCATCTTCGTTATTGGATAAATTTGTCAAATACGTTAAAAGTATCACAAGTGTACTGGAGGATCACCAAGACCTCCAGCTACGGGGTGAAAAGCAAACCATAGGTGTTGTGTATACAACCACTGAGAAAACTGATCTCAGCCATGTGTTACCTGAACCACAAAGCTTTAGTCAACAGCTTCAAACTGACTGTGCAGTGTGGTTCTCATGAATATAAAACAGATCATGTAAAAGGAGAAGGCACTTCTATTCCTTAGCCATTTTTGTTATAAACCACTTTTTTGTAAAATGCATAGAGATAGGAATTTTCAGTTCAAATCTCCAGTGTTGAAATTTCAACTGGAATCCAAGGATTTTTTAATATATCTGAGATCACAAAGCATCCTAGACATATTGGTCCAGTTTGAAGGTTAGATTTTGATTCCAAAGGCGCCGTGCAACATATTTTCTCAGTAAGTTGCACGTTATTTCTAGCCATGTTCCAAGACAGCATGATAAACCTGCTCTGGTACAGAGAGTGGGTCACCTTGACCTGATTCATCTCCTATTTCATTATAATGCTAAGTAAGAAAAGAGCACTTACACCTCCTCTCAAGATGAGTGAAGCTATTTACCAAATTGCTTATATAAATCTATTATTGCATTGTCTCAGAAAGCCTAAGGAACTAAGAAGTCCTGAAACAGCCAGTGAAACGTCGCCTTGCAATTTGAATTCTGTTTTCTCATGCTTGAGCATTACTCTACAGACTAAAATTCTAATCTCCCCTCTTTATTTAAAGACTAGATCAATTGAAAATGAAGAAACAACAGGTTCATGCCATGCCTAGAAGCTAAAGAAACTCAAACTTCTGCACTTAACAAATGAAGCAAGTTCCAAAATCAAAACACTCTTGCACCAAATTCCTCTCCCTCTTTACAGAAAACTTTAGTTGCCTCCATTGGTCACAACCATGGCAGGAAGATCTGATGCAGACCCGTGAGTACAGAATTTTCAGACTATTTAGTACTTAGAGTAATAAAAATATCTTACAGTCAAATTTTTATAAAATCTTCTATATACATTTTGTCAAACAATTTGTGGTATAGGCAAAGTTATAA
>VXAZ01008129.1:206169-221169 GCA_013399875.1 Gymnorhina tibicen | reverse complement strand
AAAGCTGCATACATCACTGTGTTACCATTAGAACAAAACCAAAAGATATGCACAAATATACAGATAAAGGAAATAACAGCATGAAATTAAGAGACCAGTGAATGACAGAACATGAAAAAAGCAGGTATGAGGACACATTTTTTGAGAAGTTCCTGGGTGTATTTGTCTTCTGTTGTAGCCTATACACTAAAATTGATCCTAGATATTCAAAATGCTTCTCTTTAGGTAATAGAGCGCAATAAGTTCAGACACTATTACAAAATACTTCAGATAAGGCACCAGACAATGATTACATTTTGCTTTAACTTTGCTTTGTAATAAGAACATTAAAAATTATTAGTCTATGTTTACTTGAAGTGCTTTCTGTCAGATTTGATGCAGAATTCTTGGTGGGTTTTTGTTTTGGTTTTTTGTTGGGGGGGGGTTAGGGTGGGGGTTTTTTGTGCCAACAGCCAAATCATACTAGAATACAAAGTAAAAAACCCAAAATGACTGTTTATCAATTATGCTCTCTTCACAGCTCAAAGCAAGATTCAGCTGGATCTAACCCCAAGTGAAAGAAATCAGTTTGCTACAGGAAATCCACAGCTGGATTTCACAGCCTTGGCCTATTTTGTAAACAAACAGTTTTTGAAAAAGGGAAAAAACAAAACACAAAAACCCAAAAACGACCACCTCCCCGAGCACCCTTCAGGATGCTTTTTCCTGCTCTTGGCAGCATGTATCACAAAACATAAAACCAAACTAAAACAGTCTCCAGCTTCATATTCAGCCACTCTCCTCTGTTTCAACAAGCAGTTGGTCACGCACGGCGCACAGCCTGCTGCCTGTCCTGGCCATCCACCACGCAGAGCAAAGATGCAGGAGGAGCTGATGTACTCTCCAGGCCTTGAACCTTCCCAATCGGTCCTACGTGCAGAACACCACCGCACTGATTGCAACACATCCCGGACCCTGACACGTTCCAGTAGAGGAGGAACACCTTGGCTTACGGAGCATAAAGGATTCACAAACGGTGCATTTTCTGGGATTTCAACTCACTCTGAGCAGCAGCCTGCAGGAAAACCCTGCATCTCATGTAATGAATATTTAACAAAAGCATGAAACGCTCCAGAGTAAATTTATTTGCTAAGGGTGCTTGCTGCACAGGCATATTAAAACAGCATGAATACCCACAATGGGGAGATGATAAAACAGATGCAAGAACCTGGTATGTGTAGTTTTGCCCCATGCATTTAATGGCTATAACACAAAAAACCTGAAGGGCATAAATGAATCAATGCGCAAAGTATTTATGTACACACATTATGGACTGTACACATGCATTGTACACTGTATTTACCTCTGTAAAACCAGATCATTCACACAGACATAGATATGTATGGAAGTTAAATACATGACAGGCCCTTTTTAAAAAAAAATATTTCTAAACAAGGACCTGAAGAAGCAAGCAGGTCATCCAAGAAAATAGGAGTAATTCTTCAAGCACTACCCCTGCAGCATTCCCTGTTAATTTTTGAACCCTCTCTCATTCCTTTTAGCTTTAATAATACAGTTCATGATACTCATCAATGTCACCAAATTAAAATTTTAAACAAATTATTTATATTCACATCAAACTAGCATTCAGTTGTTTAAAAACAGAATTTGGCTTGAAAACAAAAATGCTAAAACTGAGCATAGTATTTTACTTCAGAGAAAACATTTTGGTCAAAAAACCTGTTTGAACACTGTGGATAAAGACACTAATTGCTTTTCCTACCAAACTATGTTTTCTGCTCACCTGCCAAACCAGAAATACCTACTATTTGCTATTTTCACTCTGTTTTCATGCCGTGAACTCAAATATCATCTTCCATGACAATATTCTATCTTGCCCAAGCTGCAAATTTTACAGAAATTATTTGAAAGGGGGGGGGGGGGAAATACCCATAAAATATTTCCACATTTCTTCAGAGTAATTCGTTCCTCACAAAAAATTAAACCTTCCTCTTATGATCACTTGGCTGAAACCTCAGGCACCTTTGCCTTCAATCTAGCAACGATATTTGGGAAATGATTGGGCTCCAACTCCAACTCTGCCTTGCCACACCCAGCTCTGAAATGGGAAGATAGGAGGTAAAAGAGCCACAGGTCTGCCACAGGCTAGCAAAGATTCAGGAAAACCAAGAAGACAAAATCAGGTTACAAATATTTTTTGTGCTTTGTCACTGAAAATCAGACTTTCTTAGCACACATACAGCAGGAGGCACGTTAGTCAAAATGTTTCAGCAAAGGACAGAAAAGCCACTGAACAATATTGGTAATCAACACTGTATCAACTTTTTACTATCAAGAAGATATGCTATTTTACTCTTCATATGAATGCATGCATTTAGAATGGAATTTTTTTTAAATACATATTTAAAACATTCCAACGTTTTATGTAAAAAAACCCAGTCATAATCTGTTGCTACATTACATACCAAAATTTTTGTTGATCCTTTAAGCAAATTAAGAACAGGCTTCATTAATAACCAGTTGTGTAAACTGCTGGTTGTTTGTTTATTTTTTTCAAATTATCACTTAATGACACTTAGAGAAACCATTAAAAATGCATGGCAGTCATTCTAGCCAGTATGAAGTGTTGCACTTCATTTAATGATTAAAATGTAATTACCTGCACAGAAAAGCACAAGATAATAAGAACACCATAAGGGAGTTTAACATGTTTTTATTCTGAATTTTGAGTACTGTAAGTTGTTGTATATTATGGCAGTGAAAATGTGCAAATACAGAATGACACGACCTGTTTTTGTCACAGGAAGGATTCAAACAAGAGAAACGCTCTGTTAAAGCACCTGTTGCTGCAGAAAGGGTTTGTTTCTTTGCCCCACTGAAGTCAACAACAGTTTTAATATTTAGTTCTTTAGAGGCTGATTTAGGCCCTTAGTCTGATGAAACGTATAGAAGAAATACTTCCATGGGCCTTAGCAGATTTTACAATCCTACATAAGCACTATGCTAAGCTTTATGTCACATCCACCCATCTCACCGGCAGCATTACATCATAAACTAGATCTGGCTGATTCCATAATTATTTGATCATGTGTCCACGACTGACTTAAATCACATACATAGCACTAGATGCTCTGATCTTAATAAGTATCAATAATAATGGGACCACAGACAAGAGAAATAAAATTGTAGCAGGAGTAAATCAAATCTGTTTGTTGATAGCTGCAACGTTCCTTTACATAAGAAGAACCCAAAAGTTTATTAACTAAACCCCAACAATCCATGTGACAAACCTATCTATTACTACACAACAAAACCTGGTAAGAGTGCTGTCAATTTATCTGTCTGCCAAAATAGCTACTGTCAAAGAGAAAATAAGCTGACACTGCTGATACTCTACTTCTAAGAGTCAAGTTCCTTCTCTATAATCTTCAAAACATTAAATGTGTTCTGAATAAATAAATTATGTCAAACCAGAGTCTAGTATGTTCCCAGATGTACTGTTTAGTGCTCCATTTTACAACAATTTAAAATTCAAACATTTATCCGCTACACCATCAACTTATTTATAAAGTCTTTCTGAAAAAGTAATGCAGCTTGGGAAAACTACACTAAAACAGCATGTAGACAAAACCATTAGCAAGAATGACTGATAGAATAAAACCAGACAGCCTAAACTGCTACTTCTGTGGCAAACTTTGTAGTAATGGCAAATACAACAGGAATGCTCTCCACATGAAGTGTGTACCATTGAACCTGGAATGGTCTCAGGATCCACCATGCATGTTCTCAGCACACTGCTCTTTTAGGAAGCCAGCCTTTACCCTTCCATTAATACATCACTCACTGGATCTTAAGATCAAAAATTACAAAGACTACAAAGTCATTCTCACAATGTTGTGCAAAATTTGACCATTTTTTGATTCCCAATCACATAGTAAAGGCTGACCAAATTGCATCAAAAAAAAAAAATTACAGGCATTCAGAGAAGAAGCCAAAATATTTAACAAATTTAAGACTTAAGTATGAAACCAACAAAAACGATGGAATTATGATAAAGCCTAAGAAATTCATTCTGAGAGAATGCAGAGGGGTCTGCTTTATCACTTTTGGTTGAGTTAATTTTTACAAGTACTGCTGCTATTATACACTAGCAGATTTCTGTTCTCATTTCTAGTAAATAACTTTTTTTTAACAGAAGAATCTTCCATGCTTCCTTTCATTTCTCACAATATTTCTTTTCTTTTCCAGAAACTATACTCCTTGCCCTCTAAACAAGTCTCCACAGAAAATTCCAAGGAAGCAATTCGGAGAAAAACATCAGACTCATGATTCCAAATCCACAGCTGGGAAATATCTACCTGTTTATTTCCTTCTTTGTTTTATGCTCCCTTCCCCCTCCAGTAAGTACAAATGTCTGTGTCCCTTCCCTCTGTGAGGGAATAAGTCCATTATGAGGTAATCGTGACTAGTCTAACATGAGAACAAAACCAGAGAGGTTATTTAAGACCATAAGCAATTTATTCTGAAGGACTGAGAAATTACTTCTCAAGGGCTTATTATTGTTTTAAATGATCCTTTTGAGGAAAAAAGAAAAAAAAAAGCTGTAGAAGTGTCTATTCATTCCAAAGATTCAGGGATCTGGTGAACCAATTCAAGCCTTTCTCTGACAGAAAATGTTCCACTCAAAACCATGACAAAGAGAAACTTTGGTAAGTTGTTATAACCACCAAGATCTTTGGACTGCCATAGTCTCTGTTCATGACATAATACCATCAGAACATGGTTTATCTCAAAAAACACACTGCACCTGTGATCCTGGGCACCAAAGTCTGCACTACTGGTGCCCAACATAAAAGTAAAACTAGCATTTATTTACCTAAAATGAGGTCCAAAGAAAAATTCTACCTGCCAAGAAAAATTTAACAGCATAACTGATACAAAGTCAGGTATAATATCATGATGCAAAACTTTTCCAAGTTTCTTTCTAGCTCCTGTTTTGTTTTACACACAATCATTAAATCAGTAACCAATTACAAGAAGTATGAACCTCTGAAGTATGAGCCTCTGATCCCTTCCCACCATCTCAGATTAGAATAAAATTATGATTGTTGCTACCCATGATAAATGACTTACAGGAACGCTAGATAAGTGATAAATTACTCCATTTTGCTAAACATCCATTTAAATTCATTACTAAAATGGCTACACCATGCAATTTCCTCACTAATTTTCATGTCCTTTTATTTAATCACACAGAGTGTGCATTTCGAAAGTAGATTTGCAATTGGGAGGGACAGGAAAGCAAGCAGGAGTTTTCAGGAAAGGTGCCCTCTTAGTGTACATTAAATACTAAATGGCTAGAAGGTGAAAATAAGAGAACCTTTTTCCAATTAACAGTTGCATCATTAATAAGTAGATTACAGTGTCCTGCACGTTATATCTTAGTGATAATGCCTCTTATATAATTACTCAAAAACCCAAAGTTTGAAATCATGATTTTAAAGGCATTCCTATTAAATTATGAATAAATTGCAACATGTCAAATACTTCTCATATCACAGGAGAAACTGCTATTACTCAGCCTTACTGTTGCCTAAAAACTCAATTATGAACTTTGGTAAGAAGTTGGGAAATCAGAGCAGCGTTATACCAACAAATAAATACAGGCTTCAGTTTCTGCAACAAGCTAAAAACTGTGCTGGACAAAGGTCTTCTCCAGGCCTCAAGATTTCCATTGATTTTACAGCTCAACTGCAAAATGCAGATTTCTAGCTTTCAAAAGATCAAAAGCACAGATTTTCAGTATCAGATTGCTTACAGAATTGGTAGAAAAACAGATGTTACAATAGGAAAAAATAGTGCTTTTAATTTTACTTCATGTAACTATACAAGTTGTGAAAATGCAAGTTTTAGAATTAATCTGCTTTGAATGATGAAACAGGAAAGATAAATTCTTCCTCTGCAGCCTGGGCTGGCTCTCTTCTGCTTGTATCTTACAGAGGAGAACTGCACAAAAAACAAATGCAGTTGTTCTTGCAAAAATTTAAAGCAGTCTCTGTCCTGGACAAAAATCCATTTTCCGAACTGCTCCTTGGATGAAGCAGTAGCACCTTACTCCTTGCCGAGGGTTTTCCAAATAAGTTGCATTTATTTTTCATTATCCTAAATAAAAATGTGGAATAGGAAAAGAAAGAAAACCTTTTTTGACTTTGTTGGTATTACATTTAAACACACATTTCAAATGAAAGAATAAGGAAGAAAACAATCTCTAACACATTATATGAATTTATCATAATGTGTAGAAAGAGTTAATGAGCTAAATGATCTGATAAGGAACAGTTTCAAAGCTAATAAGAAACTTCTGAGACATCAGCTGAATACCTCTCTTATGGCACCACACAGCACTAGAGGATTAGTGCAGCATGTCCTGGGGTTTGGATGCAATAAAAAACAACAAGCAATTTTCTAGTCCTAATTAACTCCTGTTAAAAGAAACCCTTTGTAGCAATAAGCTTTCCAGAGATGCAGAGGGAATGCCACTGCAATGGTTTTATGTACATGATGAGCCACTGCTGTAAAACCAGTTTTGCACTTGCCTCAGAGAATTTGACTCAGTAAAAAGAGCTACAGCATGGTTTTGAAAAAGGTAAAACAAAACACCTTCCAGAAGGGATTAACAAAACCATCACTTTTTTTATTCTGTCTGTGCCTAAGACTGTATCATTGAAGGAATGTCTGCATGAAAACATTTGGGAAAAGTCTGTTGGATCTCTGTGTTAGTCTTCAAAACATGTTTGGATTAAGCTATTTGTGACTCTTGGTCTTCCTACAAACATGGAAAATTTAATATGAAAACAGTTGTTTTATTACATCTTCCAGCCTGTTGAGGATACTGACATTTAATAAAGATTTTTCACATGTAAAACAAAGAAATATATTTCCAAGTTACTAAGCATACGAGGAATACATTCTGTGAAAGGATCCTACAGCAACAAAGGGGATCTGAGAAGCTGAAGTCTCAGCTGAAGAAATCTGCTGTTCAAAATAATGAGCAGAGAGATGTGCTAATGGCCTGTTGCTACACTAGAAATATTTAATCTAAACAAGCCATGCCTAATATCTCTTTGCAACCCTGCCTCTTCAAACACAGTGAAAGGAATTACTATGTCAGCTACAAAGAGTAAAAGAACTCTTTTTTATTGATTAATTCTGGATATAGAAGAACCTCAAAACTTCTCAAAGACAGGCAGACCATTAGTCAAAAATACTCTTTGAGCTTCATCATCTTAATTCATTGTCATGTGGAAAATAATTCAGCCAAAACTGTATTTTTTAACATAAGGCTTCATATAAGAAGTAGTATCAGAACCAATAAGCCTTCGTGTGATGTATTTCATATTTATTTTGGCACCCCAGAATTACCTTCAACCACCATCAGTATCTAGGTCAGGTGTTCAAATGAGCTACAGGATCAGAAAGGTTATTATTAAAAACTAACAGGAGAGTTATAAGAAATACAATATAATATTTTTGGAAACGGTTTTTTCTTCCAAAGCATGACAAAGGTAGAAGAATTTTCATTTAGTGAGCAAAAGAATAGTTCCAATTTAAATTGTTTTAAATTATTAGTATTGAACTCTAATCAACTTCATTAAAAATTCAGATAACCTTCCTTCAAATGTTAAATTCATTAGTGATCACTACAATGACTAATGATATTTTACCTTTATGAATGTAACTGATGGACAAAGCACTAAGCACAACATAAATATTTAATCTGAGCACAGCACAGACCTTTAGTGAATTGGGCTAAGAACAGACAACATTCTGCTCTGGAAAGAAGAATCAACTATGTGTCCACAGTTAAAAAAATAAATGTGTATTTTAAAATGGAGGAAAATTTTAAAAAAATAATACTAACTATCTGTATAACAGGGATTTTGGTCAAGGTCATGGCAATAAAAGCAGCTGAACTGTCTATACTTTACAGAGAAAAAATACCCACAGGTATTTACACAGAACTGCAACCACCTGCATATGTGTGGTAAAAAACATCCAAGGGCAAATGCAGAATCAGGAAATGATTATTTAAAAATTCAGATGAAACACCCAAAAGGACTTTCCAACACACAGAACACCTTGATGGATATGACAGTGCTGTTACCATGTCTTCAGGCTGCGACATACCTGCCTAGAAATATTTTGCCCTATTACTGTCAGGTTTTTTTCCCTGTTGTTTCAGTGCTGCCCTCCACTCTCTTCTTCCTTGTATCTTAGTTCTTCTCCTTCAGAGACCTTTCTTACTGCACTGCAGTTCCTGCTGTCTCAGAGGCAAAGGTTGGCTAAGCCATATGCTGGTCAGTGTTCTCACTAATCAGCAGCCACTGGTAATCTCCAATCACATCTGAAGATCAGAATAAGCCCTGCTAATAAAAAACTCTCACACCTCTATTTGTATTTTGTGTGCAGCAGTCAGATAAAAGAATATATAAAAGTAGGGACGTGTTAAGGATAGGGGAAAAGCCAAACTCAATTCAAACTAATTTAACACATTTTATTCTGGAAAAGACACTAAAGCTTCATGAAATCTACAGAAGTGTGACAGATGATATTCTACACTGATGTATTTTAGCTATTTTTTGCTTTTCTGGCACTATTGTTTGTTCCTAAATTAACACTCACTTTCCAGGGCAATAATCAAAAAAGCAAAACTACCACTATTTTTGTAATGGTTAGGCAGGATACAACCATTTTTCATATCCCTTCTTCTCCCTACCCCCAGTCAAAATTTAGGTCATGATATTTCAGAACATGGGAGATGTTGAGGAAAGAGCACTGTCCACATATGCAAGAGCCTATGTCTGAATACAACACCAGGGTTTTGTGTAAATAACAACCAGAGATATTCAGATGGTAATTTCACACATGGCAGTCTCAAAATCTGATTTATCTCATTGCAAATAAAATACGTAAGTAAGGTTTTTGTGTTAATAATCACATATCTATCCATGCAATTTACATCAAGTTTTAAAGGAGTAGTAGCAGCTACATAACAAAGAGCTTTAAGAAAAAAGTGTTGCTGAAATAAGTAATTTCCACTACAAAGCCACTTCGTGAAAGAAGCCTGTTTATGGACATTCCAATTCTGTAGCATGGAAAAGCTTCTTAAACACATAGCAAGACATAACTGAAATATTAAAGCCCTGAAACCCATTCCCCCCCACCTTTTTCCATGATTGTCTAAAGCTTACTCCCATAACATGATAAAAGAGGATACAATTTAAAGAAATTTGATGGATACCTTAACGTGTTTCAAGTAACCACTGTAAGTTGTTAAATGAGATAATCCTTGCTATCACTTCACAGAATCACAGAATGAGTCAAGCTGGAAGGGACCACAGTGGGACATCTGGTCTGACCTCCCTGCTCAAGCAGGGTCATTCCAGAGCACATGGCACAGGATTGTGTCCAGATGGTTCTGGAATATCTCCAGTGAGAGAGATTCCACACCTTCTCTGAGTAATCTGTCCCAGTGCCTGGTCACCTGCACAGCACAGTTCTTCCTCATGTTCAGGTGGAACTTCCTGTGCATCAGCTCCTGCCCATTGCCTCTTGTCCTATTGAGTGGAGCCTGGTCCATCCTCTGACAGCTGTCTTCAGACACATTGCTGAGGTCCCCTCTCTGTCGTCTCTTCTCAAGGCTGAACAGCCCCAGCTCCCTCAGCCTTTCCTCAGAAGAGAAGTTCTCCAGACCCTTGACCAACTTAGTAGCCCTCCACTGGACCTGCTCCAGCAGCTCCATGTCTCTATTGCCCTGAGGAGCCCAGAACTGAACACAGTACCCCAGATGTGTCTCACCAGGGCTGAGCAGAAGGGCAGGATCACCTCCCTCGACCTGCCAACAATGCCCTTCCTAATGCACCCCAGGACACCACTGACCTTCTTGGCCACAAGGACACACTGCTGGCTCAGGGACAGCTTGTTGTCCACCAGGACCCCCAAGGTCCTTCTCCACAGCATTTCTTATTCTTCTTTTCAACACATACCAGGGCTTGGCAACATTCAGTCTTAAACAGAGTTTAACAGTGTTCTAACATACTTCCAAGTAAGCTATAAAAAAATAAGGCTTTCAAGATCTCTTGATACCAATTTTTCTTCTAAATGAGACTTGCAAAAATTGATAAGCAGGTTTCTTGGCATGACCATAGCATTAAAACTATATGTGCACTGATTTATTTTCAACTGTGAATATATAAAAAGAGCTACGTCTAGATTTATATTTAAAGGACCATTTTAGGCATGTATTTTAAAAATATAAAAGATTTCTAACTCTCTCCAAGTCTTATTATCAAATCTGTGAAAATCCAAGAAAACTTCTGCAAGTAGCAAAATAATCAGTATTATATATGCTACACATTTAGTTTTTTGAAGACTGACTAGCCCCTTCACCATTAATTCAGTATTACCTCCTGATCCTTATTTTTTCAGAAGTCATAAGTCTTTGAAACTGCTTGATAAGGAGGCCTCCCTACTGAGATTACCAATAGTCTTTTTATAGAAGCCTGCAGGAACACTGTAAAAGCAAAAGAAGATTAGCACAGTATAAAAATAATTGGACCCTAGTGCTGTATTGATATTTTAGAGGAAAGATTTGCTGTCATGACTGGGCCAAGTTATCTGCTGATAAATTCCACTGAAGACAGCACATTTGCACCACTGGTACTTTATCCTGCTCTTTACGTAATAAATATGTCTAAGAAAGTGAGATACTTAGAGTGTCATAGATAATTTGACATATTTGCATCATTGCATGGATCTAACATAAAATTTAAGAACTCATTTCTCAGGTAATGGAAAGGGTAAAAAAAAAGATGTACATAGAAAGAGTGACACTGTCAGAGATACTGCCTCATTTTAGAAACATTAGGTATTAAGAAGTAATTTCACCTCTTCAGGAACTTGTCTAAAATAACTGCTTAAAATACTTCAATATTTATTATTACTGCTTAGGAGCTTAGCATTATTTACAGCCTCATGCCCTACAGATATGAAATAAAAACAAGACTGTAATCATCCAAAGAACACTTACAGAAGAAAACACAATTGAAAAAATAATTTAACATATCTTACAAAGGATAATCAAAAGAGAAAAGGTGTGACGCCCCACTGACAAGCACATTACATAAATTTCGGGTTTGGATACTCTTTTTCAAGAATCTAATCTGCATTCAGGGTCTAAAGTTTCGCTGTGTCTCAAGGCACCAAGATTGGGTTCACCACAGCTCCCGGTACTCCCCTAAGCTGTCAATTGGAGAGGGCAGGGAAAGAAGCAATGGAGTTTGCGTCCTTGCACCAAATGTTCTGGCAACTGACATCTATTTTCCACAAATTTCTATCTCCTAACCAATGCAGAAAAAAATGCAAGACTGAAGCCTGTGTCAACAACAGCAGGAACCACAGGCTGGTTCCTCCTGCACAGCTTGAGCATGACTGCTGGTCCCACACTAAACCACACAGGAATCAGGAGCAAGGACTATATAACCAGATTGACTATTCACACACAAATAGTATAGCATAGAAAAAATTCTCTGCAAACTTTCAATGTAACAAACCCCTTCTTTTCTGGATCTTTCAGCTCGTAATTTTTTTTTCCCTCTACAGTATAGAGTAACTGAAATTGTGCTTCAAATCATAATTTGAACACCAATGCTCTTGGTGTTCAGCAGCCTCCATTTTTTCTCTCTCACCTGTGCCTCATAGGTCTCCCACAATTACCAATCAGCTGTTTAAATGCACAGCCCCAGGGGCCGGTTAGGTTTTACATTTGTTAAATTAGGAAAATGCCCTTGTGCTGTAGCCAGAGTGACAGGATCAATATAAAGAAAATTCTTGCACTCTGAGTTACACAGGCTATTAATTCAACCTTCTTCTACAACCCTACTGTTTCCTTTGTGTTGCTGAATATAGTTTTGCTTTTCTAAACTTCCTCCTCATTTTATAGCACCCTGAGAAAATAAGTAAAGCCTTTTATGCACAATACAGCAGATATTTGATTCTGAGTACACGTCATTATACTTCTAAAGCTATTTGATTACTACTCTGGATACCTTCAAATTAATTAAAATTTAAGAGTTCTTGACAAAACACACTAGCATTCATCATCAGGTCAGTTATTATGTTCACAAAATTATTTCAACCTTTCTGAACTTTCAGGAGAGAGAATTACTGCATCTGTGAAGAAATCATTCGGTAATTATTATCTATATTTCTCCCCAAGGTTCCTATACCCTACAGCTTTCCTAAGAGTTTGGATCCAAAACTAATAGGAAGCTGTGTTTAAAGTATTTTAGAATCTCGCCCATCAGTTCTATTGTTGAGGTAACATTATATCACAGTATTCAAATGAAACAGTGGTACAGATGTAAATGGTTTAAAATTAAAGGTATGTACATCATTAAGAATTCTGCTTAATTAAGTTAGAAATTTGCAGACTAGCAGTCCATTCTTTCTTAATTCTCTTCTACCCAAGTTCATTTCCACTGGGTTACTAAACTGAAATTTAGAGGTAAAACACAATTTAACTGGAGGATAATTTGATTATTTTATTATTCAATGATTATTTGTTTGTACATTAGTCTGGGGCTATGGAGACAATATGCCCACTGAAGTAATTCCACCTCATAAGCAAAAGCAGGCACCATTCATCAGTCTGTTAGCCCTGAAATTAGGAAAGTTTGGTGTATCCAAGGGAAGTCCCTCTCAGTTATTTCCCTACTCCCCCAATACTGACTTAATAAGCAACTTTTCCGTGCTGCCATAGAAGAAACACAGACTAATTTAAGCAGCTTCAGGCTCCCCATTTTTATTTTCTATCTTCATCTTCCACTTTTTGATGTTTTTTGCACAAGCACAAAGAAAAGCTGAGCAGCAGCCTGCCCTGGCTCCTCAGAATACTGTAACACAAACAGAACTTTTCTTCACCCATCCTGTTGTGGTTCTTTTATCATGTGGATGCCTAGCAGAGGAAATTAGCCATTAAATGAATAACTTCATTTACCCCTTTATTAGCAAAGAACTGCTTCAGAAGAAAGGAAAACTGCAGCTAAAGATTCTATTAAAACTCAGGTATTTACCTTGGATTTCCAAACTGGTTCAAGACAAGCTGCATCTTGACCCATTTCTGATGGTGCAATAGTCAGCATCCAGATATTTCTCCCTGGCTAGTGAGTAGTGCCAGTAGGACAAGGTAACTTTTAATATTCCTTGGCTTCTCTCAAGACCCATAAAATGACATTAAATCTTCCTCTCAATGTCATCAATTTTTTAAGCCTAGAATTATGTTTGGAAAAGCACATTTTCATTCTCTTAACACTCTACTAATTTTGTAGAGTAACTTTCAGATGACCTACTACACCCTGTGCTTACTCACTCCAGCCCTGCACTTGTTTTTTCCTACAGGCACAGCTGACCACAGACAATCATCTATGAACCAAACAAACCCCAAATCCTCAAGTGGGCAGATGCAGGATAATTCTGTGTTTTGGCTGCTATACACCCACAGCTTTCTCTCATTAATTAAGCTGTAACTTGGGTAGTGACCCAATTTTTGCTGTATCTTTTATTGTTAGAACAAAAGCAATTATGAACAGCTCCCAACAAAGTTAAATCTTTTCCACGTTTTTCTTAAAAACACCCTGCTCATTTCTGATACACTTAAATTTAATTCAGTCTCTGTAGACCTCCCAGTGCCTTGAATGTACACAGATGAATGCAGAAAGATTAAACATTTTCTTATGGTGACCTACAACAATGTGCTGAAACTTTAATTATTATGTTAATTCAGGCATAGGGCCCAGTGGATTTATTATATCCCAGAAGCTAATACAATCTACTCTGAAGTGAGATGTAGGCATTAGCTGCATCTAAGTATTTTGTGTACAAATATTTAGGCTGTGTAACAACTACACACTAAAACTAATCTTAAAATCTAATCCTAATTTTGGGGCTTTTTTCCTCAAGTAGATGTCTAGTTTCTCATAAAGAATCTGAAAATGTGGCTTCTTGTAGGAAGAAAGCTTGTGTCTTGGACAAACATTATCATCCCCAAATTCCAGGTTTTGAAGCAAGACTGGTATTTATTAGATTTTTTTAAAAAAATATTGCTATACTTGTCTGGACTACCATCACTGGATAACACTGACGAAAAAAAACCCCAACCAACAACTCTTTTATTCCATTGCAGGGCAGGATCAGGTACGTTCCACACTGTTTTAGAACAAGAATATCCAATCCCCAAATAGTTCATTTGGAATAAAGATAGCTTATATATCTATGACAACATCAGTCACTGAAAATTAAAGTTTGACCTTTTCCCTAATAGCCAATACAAGTGTTTCTGATCATCTATCCCTCACATCAAATATAGTTTTGTATCATTCACCCAGAAAAAACGCCTACTGCTTTCTTTTTTTAATTATCCCCTGTCTCAGCCAATATTTTTTTCTTATTTCCCATTAGCAACATGATTGACAAAAATGAAATTCATATTTTAAATAGTTTTGATAAGAAAAAGAAAGGTGAAGAAACATGATGGAGTGAACTTGCCAGACAGTAAAACCAGTGGAACTTGGCTGACTACATTAACACTTTTGAAGCAAGAGAGCTGGAGGTAGCTCATGTAGTCTTATTTTTCCTTGGTTTTCTGCATCAGAGCATTTTCTATTACAGTACCACAAAAGTACCTGTGTTGTAATTAGAAGCAATGTGGCTTTCATCAAAAGAATATTAAAAAGAATATTTAATATATTAAAGGCAAGCAGGAATTAATGAGAGCTTTCAGGCTTTATACTGCCAAGCCAGGGATTTTGTCCTATGCTCATTTTTGATTATGCATTTTAATTGCTTACCAAAATATTGCCTTGATAACCATCACAAAGATAATTCCATATTACCAGTTATAAATCTTTATGTTCCAAATAGTAAAAAAAAAAAAAAAAAAAA